>WNLI01085759.1:0-10811 GCA_025802215.1 Wirenia argentea
AGGCCCTCGAACCCGGGACCCTGAGATATCAAGGGGAGCACTCTACCACAGCGCTACTGCCGTTACTGACTCTATAACTGAGCTACCACTGAGTTAATGCATATAAAAGTAACAAGACCAGCAATTGGTATGCAACTAAATCAAAAATTTAACGCGAAATAGTATTACCTCCCTTGATTACTAAAAATCTATCAATCGCAGAGATGGCTTAATTTCCCTTACCTAGGAATGGTACTCGAGCAATCACTCTTGTGGTGCAGTGCTCGACCAACAAGTAAATATGGTCATGTGGCTGCTGCATCCCCTACCATATATTTGTGACTGTATGTACAATTCCCAACTCAAGTTGTCAGGTGTATTTGACCAAGACAGACCGAGCAAGTTTGCTTTAGTTGCCGACACACCCGCAAATTCTTATAAAGATGAATGTTCCCATGCCACTGGCAATTTCAGTTGGGTGGGCTTTCTGTTGTAAGGGGTATGTTATGGTTTAAATGCCGAATTTCACAATAATAAGTACTCTACCACTGCTAACACGCAACTTACTTTAATTAGCATTACCTAGTCCTAGAGGACCTTTATGATTGCATACTTACTAAAAGTGTTTTAAATCGTCTCCCCTATAGGTAGGAAGAGGACACTTTTTACAATAAAGTTTCAGTAAGCCTAATGTGCCAAGTGGTCATCTTCTAGTACTTAGTAGGGATCAGTTTTGTCAAAAATGAATGGCAGAGTAGATGGTGCGAACTCAATGGCTCTCTACAGCGGTACATCCCATCACCAGAAGAGCGTAAACCACCGGGTTTCGACCTACCCCGACTTGGGTGCGACTGAATCGGCTTCGCACAGAAAAGGGATGCCTGCGACACAACATGCACAGACTGGGATATGTCAACGACCAGAGATGTGACTGCGGAAACCCAGACCAAACAACACAGCATATAATTGAGGAATGTCCACTCTATTCAGCCCCTAGTGGTTATTCTGGTCTTGTAACACTCGACCCTGACACCCTGACCTGGCTACACAACCTCAACATCAAAATCTAACTACGGCATACACGAGAAAAAAAATGGATGTGTGGAACACTATAGTGCAGGCCGAAACTGTGTATAGAAAAGTACGTGAATGAAAATCTTTATATCAGTGATATATGTAAATAGCAACTGGTTATTGACTGGTTGTTGATTTTTCTTGTGGATACTTGATGGACATGCCATGACACCTTACTAGTTTTGTCTATCATTCATTGATTCATTCATTCATTCAGTGGCCACTTATCCATTCATTAACCCATTCACATGATTAGTACTCTGGGTATGATGTTGATCGATATAATTGATCGCTGCTATGTACTGTATGTGATGGGTATTGTTATGATCAATCATCCACTCTTTCATTTATTACTGTTTATTAGTGTTTACCTAAACAATGTCGCTTTTGGATATATGGTGAATGGTGATATCGTGATAGGTATATCACATTATATATACAATTGTGAGGAGTAATACTATATCAAAATAAGATGTTTCAATGCCATAAACGTACAATCACACTGACAAATGTGAATTGTAAACTTTTTATTTGACTACAAAATTAATATTATAGCCATTTTCAGCAAAATCATTTAAGCGCCACTGTTTGGTATGTATACTTTACCTGCTGCATAATGACATCAATCGTTGTTGCGGGGAGTGGGTATTGATATTTTCCGCTATCATTATCCCACATTGTGTGACCATTATTACACGTACTCGACTACTCGTGTCGATATACCACACACGTTCGATGTTGTTCACTACACTTCACCTTTGATAACGATTTTTGTAAAGAAAGGTGTTATCCTAAAAATAGGGGGGCAAATGTCGTGTTCGTGGGAGAAAGGTTAATCACACTGTAGAGGTGGGTGGGGGTAGAGTGTGGATTGGTACATGGGTGGGGTAGAGTGTGGATTGGTACATGGGTGGGGTAGAGTGTGGATTGGTACATAGGTGGGGTAGAGTGTGGATTGGTACATGGGTGGGGTAGACTATAGGTGGGTGTGTGGGTGGGGTATCGTGTGGGGTATACTGGTAGGAGGGTGAGGTGGGCGAGGTAGGTGCGAGGGCTACAGTGTGAATGTGTGGGTGGCCCAGGGTGGGTAATGTAAATATTACATAACATAAGTGATGTATTTTGGATCCTGAGTCGGGAAGTCTAACGTGCGCCGCTGCCGCCGCTATTCTGCTACTGTGAACCAGCAATGATACTATAACACTCCTACTTAACCATACTAAAACATTGACATACACCCCGTAAGTAAAAGCATTGGACTATAAAATGATGAAATTACACACGAGATACAGAACGATTCATTATTGACGATCCGCGAGAGTACGTGCGTAGAATTTACGACGATTCTCAGCCGCCTGCACACGACAGTCGTCGTCTCACGGGACCGGCATCATTGCCGCATCAATACCAGTTTTACTATCTACCATGGAAACGCGTGCAATTATTTACAAAGTGGGTCTCTAATTCATTGAGCTATCATGCTCAGCCATAGATTTGTACTGTCAATGTATGCGTATAGTCGTATTAACTATTTATACCTGCACACATTCTCTTGAAGCTTGATTGACAACGTATTTAGTGTTAAAATATGAACATGTTGTGTGAAATGAGACTATTTTGGTACAAGATGTCCTTTTCCAAGCATGTTGCTTTAATGAGGCGTTCGTTCCACCTGGTTCAAACGGTAAATACCACTACACCAGTGGTAAATACCGTTCGATTATGGTAATTACTAGTGCTGAACTGGAAAGAAAATATCAGGACCCACTTGATAACCTTGACACTTGTACAAGATGGCGGCCTCCACAAGCAGCGACCATTATCAGGTTATACTGCATTGAAATCGAAAGTTTGTGTAGCTGTCATTTTCTCACAATTTCATTGGCTTAGCAGTTTGCCGCCTTTTGCGACATCAAGTGGTCACCGAATGCGCACTCCTGGTTCTTACCAGTTGTGGGCCGTGTGCATGTGCAACTGGTAATTACTACGGCTGCCGAATGCCCCATTAAACATACCACATTGTGATCAAAAAGATGTCACCGTTTTATTGAATTGGTTCTCAAAGACAAGATACTTACTCTGTTGCTTTAGATACCGCTTTGTGATACGCATGGTGGGTCAACAGGATTTTTTATTGAATTGGTTCTTGGACAAATTTACACCCTAGTTGAGCCGTGTACCAAATAAGTGACCAAGGCTTTCAAATCACCATGCTTTATATCTAGTGACTGTCTATTTTTTAAAATCCTAAGTCTACAGGAGAAATGTGCGAACATTATCTTGATTGGTGAAAAAGTTATGAAGACTGAAAAGTGAAAACCGCTAACCACCAGCAAGGTGCAACCTATACAACGCAGAACAAACAAGCTTGTGTAATATTACGTCCCATTTCACACGCATAACGTAACTAGCCTAATTCACATTATATAACTGTCACAAGGAAAGCACTGCCCCCGGCACTACGGCACACAACATACAAAAATAGACTTAATTGCATCCGAGGTAGTCAACTAAATACGGCGCGAGGTTACTTATTGAATTTGCGGGTTGTTTGACACTTACTTTATGTGGATTGTTTCTACGAAATGGCATTCTGTTACTTGTTGCGTAAAAAGTAACATTTACACTTTCAAGTCTGGCTCATCTGTGGGCTCATGGTGTAGTTGTTAGCACGCCGGTCCCTGTCAATCAACATGGCCTTCGGCTGCGGGTTCGCGCCTAGGCTGCAACCATTTGTGGGATTTTTCCCGGGCTTGCAAAGCTGCATTTGCGAGACTCTGAAAGTGTGGTATATAAATGCACACATTAATTTTTTTTACGCTGCAATGACAGTGTAAACTCTCATGGACTGGAACGAGCCGAGCCATATTGTAACAGCTTAAACACGGCTTAACAGTGAACATTTGCCCACTGCATTTGTCCCAATCTCTGTCAAATTTATCGACCTTTTACATCTCAAACCTGGCTACGTGATCGTACCTGAGCCTGATCCGATGGATGTTTTTCCACTCCTTTTATGGTGTTTTCCGGTACTTTTGTGGGGTTTTTCCATCTATACATATAAAATTCTATGTATGCGGGCGGGCGGGTATGTGGGTTGTCTCGCATGGACACCGAAACCGCTGGGCCGACAGACAAAAAAATTTACACACTTCTACGACACCACCTGACGAACGTTTACGTCAAACAAAATTTTTAATATTGGCGCCAGCATGCCCCTAATAGCGTATTTCTTGGATAACTTTTGAACGGTTGGAGATATCTGAATTCTGAATGAAGATTCTGACTTCTGGGGTAGAACTACACCATGCAGGCATCTAAAACTTACGAAAAAAATATTGGCGCCAACATGTCCCTTATACCGTATTTCTTGAATAACTTTTGAATGGTTAGGTATATCTGAATTCTGAATGCAGATTCTGATTCATGGGGTAGAACTACCCCTTACGGCTTACATGCAAATTAAAAACAATTGTGGCACCAGCATGCCCCTTATGGCGATTTCGGGATATGCTTTAGGATGCCTAACAATACTACTCCCCATGCCATAATACTAGCCCACATGTCCATAGTCTTTAGCCATAAAACCCACAGTACTATATAAATCTGACCACCCAACCATGTGTATTAAAAGATTTGACCCAACTTAAAGTAAAATTTTTAACACGGAACCGCTGGGCCGACAGACAAAAAAATTTACACACGTCTACGACACCACTGACGAACGTTTAGGTCAAACAAAATTTTTAATATTGGCGCCAGCATGCCCCTAATAGCGTATTTCTTGGATAACTTTTGAACGGTTAGAGATATCTGAATTCTGAATGAAGATTCTGACTCCTGGCCTCCTGGGGTAGAACTACACCTTGTAAAGTATAAAGTGCAAAGAAAGTTAATGCCAACAACAGCAATCGCAGCATGCGTGTAGCCGTGTAATACAATAAGTTCAAT
Organism: Wirenia argentea; assembly: GCA_025802215.1. Lineage (NCBI taxonomy): Eukaryota > Metazoa > Mollusca > Solenogastres > Pholidoskepia > Gymnomeniidae > Wirenia > Wirenia argentea. The sequence continues at coordinate 5,005 of WNLI01085759.1, forward strand.
AACTAAGAAAGATTAGAAACGCTACTGTGATAATCAAAACCTCTAGAAGTCTAGCATTTTACAATATAAACTATACTGGTAAAAAAAATGCGCCACTTTCCATTATATATTTTTTATAGGTCTTTTTTGACCACTTATACTACAGAGTACAGAACATACCACACACCACGGACTCACAGAGATCTTCTTTACAGAGGCATATTCACGATAACGTACCAGTAGTATACTCACTACTCAGCCGTCAGTACTGATATTCTTAGAAATAGAAATATAATAAGTTCGATACAAAATCGAATACCCAGTCAAATATAACACCTAGTGATCATGTAATACTTGGTACACGTATGGGATAATAAATATTACCAACTATAAAATTGATTCACTAAAAAACTATTTAATTACACTGTATAATATCTTATGTAATGCAGTTAAAATTTCTTACATATTATTATGACGGAATAAAAATCACATGGTAGACGTTTTTCCATGAATTCTAACAAGTAACAATACAGTAGTGTATTTATAATTATAATTATACCAAATATAGGAAGATTAGTTATAATTAAAAGTAAACTGCAAACATATTTGTTTTGTTATACAGTGACTTACAAAATACATATTTTCCACTATGAATCACTAATATCTGAACAATAATTAGACACAATACACAAGAGTCAACAAGTCGTATCAACTGTCTGTCAAGTGGCGATAAGATTACATAAAATTATATCACACAAATCAACAAATACTGTTGACTAGGGCAATAATAAAGTCTGTATGTATAGACGTTACGCTCTGCACTGTCGGCAGTCGGCAATACTCGGCATACCGTGATACAATACATTAACACGACCGTGCGCACCTCATGCCACCTAATCAATTGACTGACTAGTCACTATACTAGTAATACTACTACTCCAGTATTGTCTCTGTATTTTCTAGCAATTGCCGAGCATTCTAGCAATGCATACACCCCAATTTATTACTATTACTAACTTATGCAGTTTCGTAAATTGCATCGGACCGTTTATGTACTAGTAAAAATAGCAAAAACTTAAACTTAACACAAGGAAATGACTGCTGCGCAAGGAAAATGAAGTAAAATCAAAAAAGTGTTTTTCAACCTCAAGGAATCAGATGCCTAATTTATTTAAAATTCTAGTTCTACACCTCCGTGCGTGCCTCCTCCCCACGCTTGTGTTGGAGAAAATTCTAAGAGTTGCTCTAAATTCCTAGTGATTTAGCGATGCTCAATATAGGTTGCAGTTAACCAGTGATATATGGCATCATTTATACGTTCCTTGGGCGGGCCGGCTTGGGTGGCTTATTGGATTGCAATACCACTAAGGCGGATACGGTCAATGTCTGGCGGTGATAGCCAACCTCTGACGATAGCCAGGCTATTCTCAGCGACTGCCGATGACCGACTGTTGACAACAATTCATAGTCCACACTCAGTAGATTACGATCCATAAAGGCATAAAAAAGACATAAAAGTCTACAATAATTGATATAGACGGATTTTCCGCAGACACATAGAGATAGATGATCGACTGCACGCAACAATGCAATGCGGAATTGGCATGTACCAGTTTTGGGTTTCGGCTCTCAAAAATGGGATGACCATGATGGTGAGCTTGGGTCATTACATACAACTGTCTATGTATGTGTAGATCTATATATTATATACGTATATACATGATTCCCTCCATTCATTGATGAAGTACGGTGGACGTCGTACGAAAGCTCTTTTTATGTTGCGTGAATAGTTTAAAATTCTAGTTTAGAAAGATCTACACTACACCATCTATAATTTTGCCTATATTATAGACAAATATACAGATAGTCGACTACACACAATCAGTGACAGCCTGCATTCGACAGGCGATGCCCTGCAAGAACGTGGACGTCCTGTCACTCCTGTATTAACAATGCTGATTTCGCGTATCTTACAATTGGGACATCCCAGATCCAACAATGGATCAACAACCTGGTCAAACAAAGATCAACAACCATGTAATGACAAAGGAACCATTGATGGCAACATGAACATTTCAGATCATCTACTTTCTTCTAGCCTGCTCAGAATTCAAATTTGTGCAGTGGGCAGTGGAAATAAAACAAAGGAAAGTAGATTCTGTATTCTATAATGACCTAGACATAATTTACTCTATGCAGCATTATATCAGGATACTGTTAAGTGTTAAACAGACAGCTAACTGAACCAGCAGCAATAACAATTATTGGGTACGAGTACTCGTCGAGTAGACAGCTGATAAGATCCGCACGCCACGTGTGCCCGACTATTGTTATTATTACACTGTTTATTCTACGCTAATGGTTTTTGCTGATACACCCCCAAGACAGGAAGGTAATGGATACATGATGTGTCGGCATTGCGTCGGCATTGCGCCTGCTGTGGCTTTGATTGATTCAACGAAATACATTATTACGCTCACTATAACAGTTTTACGGCAAATTAAGCCAAATTTACGCTATATATGTGTTTTACGCATAGTCGGACATAGGTAATGGTTTCATCGCATTCTTTTTCGTATGTATACAGTAGTCCGGTCACGACAACCTGAATTATGTGAAAATCATTGTTTTCTCAAATATATTCGACTGTCAATAAATTCTGAGCTCATCCAGGTGTGAAAAAATATCGTCCTCTGAAATGAGGAACAACTAATACCACTGCCTAATACACATGTAGACATTCCTAAAGCGATCCACGAAATATTATGACGAATCGACGATGCCATTATGTGTATACATAGAGATAAATTAATGTCGGCATAATATCAATATTTAAATCAAAATCATATCAAGTATCAGTAAGCACTAATGACTAGCATACTACCTAAGTACCAATGTTCGAGATCAATATTTCATTAGCATAATATATCAGTGCTTTTGACCGTTAGGGCACTGTGACCCAGTTCATATTGTACTATTATACAGCTAACGAGTATAACAAATTGCGAGCTTTTAACTACACTGAACAAAAACTCCCAAGGTGATAAATATGAAAAATATGTTTTTTGTTCACACAAAAGAGTACCTATAATCAATAACAGTTACTAAGTTATGTACTATCTACCATTGAATTTTAGTCATAAACAAGCTACTTTTAGCATATGAACATACAGTGCAAAGCCTACAAGTATATTGTTAAGCCGTATTTTCACAATGAAATTGGCTCGTCTTGGCATCTTGGGTCGGCACGGCCCATGGTAGCCGTTTTACTATCATTCACCGCTTATAATGAATTTTTCAAGTAAACTAAAACGGCATAACCGCGATTAACCTACTAAGTCAGAAAGGTTAGAATGACCCGAGACAAGTTGCTACGTCTACAATATAAGATAAACACCGTCGCTTTCTTTGCGGAGCAACAAAGGAAACGTGAATGATTGATATTAGCATTCTGCAATACGTTCGAGTGATCAACTGATCATACTACAGAAAAATATGGGCATTATGCTGACCGGCAGTCCGGCACGATGCGACTCGAGAGTATGAGAGTGATTACATTTCAGAAAATTGTGGACCAACCTCACGGAACCAGAAACTATAGTGTAAATAGCTAAACATAGGTTTAGATAGTTAGTCAATACCTACAAACAGATCGATTTGGATTAAAAAATTACAATCGACTACTACACTCGCAGGCCGCGATTTAAGGGCTGAGGGCACTACAGCCATAGTGGCCTTATCAATTTCCATAATTTGGAGGGCACCAAGGCCATTTGGCAGGGCACCAAGGCCAATGATGTAGAAGACGCTCAAAGTAGAGGCCCGTCCGTACACTAGTAATAATTGCGGCGGACCAGTAAACCATAAAGTTCACTAGTACGGGTGGACTAGTAAAAAAACTACCGCTGTAATTAAGTACAAGCCTTTTAGTTGGATATAATCGTTCTTGAACATTCATCAATTCGGCCATTTTTGCTTACATGTCAAAATTTTGACAGCTAAGTATTGGCGACGTATGATTACACAAATTCACCCAATCGCGATAACCAATAGACAATAATGCGGTACGTTCTTACCGGCAACCGTAATTTTTTTTTCGCGATAATCGAACGGGGCGCTTTGCCATTTGACAAAACAATGCCGCACATACAGGCACCCGTGTTTTCATTGGATGGTAGGAAATTTTTGCTAACGGATATTGTTATCAACATTCCATTGAACGTATTTTGACAGATTAAACAATACTGCTGTTGTGTGTTTTACGCGATTTGCGAACGTTTCTAAAGATTTCTGATAGCTTTGAAAGTACTGTGTTGTAATGGGAAGAAACTTTATCTATGTAGTATTTCTAACACCATTGAGGAATATTTTGTCAAGGGATACATGTACGAATGTATGGCTATAGCTCGAATGACACTATGTATGCTATATAGCTCGAATGACACATCCCTATATAATACAGTAGAGAGTAGAGAGCCCTTCAGAAATAAGTTACATTAGACTACCAATTGGAAACGTCTAACTACTTCTAGTACTGCTCTAAGCAGTTCACTAGTTAATTAGGCCCACTAATTACTCACCTACTGTCTAGAGTCTAGACCACCTTGCTCGTATCATCAACACACACATGTATACATCACACATAATATTATCCCCATTAATTATACATAGTAAGGATTGTCATGCATATTATAGGCCTAGTAACGGTACAATTAATCATTATACTGATGGATGAAATAGCTTGGATGTTGATGTGTTGGATTTGGAATTGTACATGAGTGTGGTTAACAGAGGGTCTTCGCTACAAGTAAGTATTTTCGGTATGATTGTCTATCAAATATCAATTTTTGTAATCTCAGAGTGGAATGGCTAATGACAAATGGCTTGGAAATTTACATTTTCAAATGCGGCTAGGAATAGCTTGGTGTCGTCATGGAAAAGACATCCTGTTCTGGTTTGATCCATAATAAAGGTGCTATCACTGCACCGGTACCCCATTGATACACACTGCCTACACACTGTACATTATATTGATACCTCTACAGGAGAACAAATCACTCCAGTGGCTGGACCTGGGAGGGAATATGTTTTCTCTGGATGGTCTCAGAAGTCTTGGCTGGGCACTCAGTAAGTGTATCATTAATCCAGACATGTAACCTCACTGAATTATATAATGCCAGTTAAAGGAGATGTCAACGGCTGTGAGTTACATCATGCTATAGACCTCTGCGCATAATAGCTGCACTAGTAGCACAACCTTACTCCACAACCTACCGCATACATTCACCTACAAAGGCGAATATAGCCCACAATCAGTACCAATTTAGCAGGCTTGGTAAACTGAGGCTATAAATGTGCCACAGAACACCAAGAAATCACTCTAATAAATTTTCGAATAAAACGCCAATCGCACAGTCCGAGAATTTTTTGTGCATCACTAAATAATGTTAGACAACATGTCTAGGTGGAATTTATACACAGTAATATGGGTATTTGTATACCTCGTGTGTGTGTCCCCCCCCCCCCCACAGAACGGTATGTCCTTGAAGTTCACCTTGTGTGTGTGTGTGTGTGTGTGTGTGTGTGTGTCACCCCACAGAACTGTGTGTCCTTGACCCTTTGACCTTGTGTGTGTGTCACATCCCCCAGAACTGTGTGACCTTGACCTTGTGTGTGTGTCACCCCACAGAACGGTGTGTCCTTGACCTTGTGTGCGTGTCACCCCCACAGAACTGTGTGACCTTGACCTTGTGTGTGTGTGTGTCCCCCCACACAAGTGTGTGGCCTTGACCCCGTGTCCTGGTGTGTATGTCACCACACAGTACTGT
>WNLI01085870.1:0-10810 GCA_025802215.1 Wirenia argentea
ATCTGGATTTTTAAAACATGTCAGGATGACCTTGACCTTTGACCTATGAATCATGCAATATATGCAACGACCTTATGGCGTGACGTCATACTTACATGTCATAGGGTATGTAAAATCGTCAAAGGTCAAGGTCACAATTGAAAAAAACCGAAATAATGATTTTTTGGGAATTTTCAAGGTGGTCAGATGACCTTGATATGTTGACCTTTGACCTTGTAAATATAAACTATGAATGTATGGCCACTTGGTAACTCACCTACATAAAAATGAACCATATACCTTATCTAGAACATGAAAAATTACGTCATTTATAAAAAGTCCATTTTCTAGAAGAATGTGACCTCTGGTTGACCTTTGACCTTGACCTCAAAAAATGACACACCACTTGTTTTACCATTGCATGTAGAACATTACCACAAAGTGGGCATTTGTAGTACTACATTATATCAATAAAACAAAACAAAAACAACAGTAATTGCGCAGAAAAAATCAATGATGTTTAATGTTCCAAGATAATTCTAAATACCGTAGCCACTTAGTATGTCACCCTAATACAGTGGCTGTTATTGTTTTTGTTGTTATTTTTTTTTTTTGTTACAAGTTGTGCCATTACTAATTGTGCCAATGCTAATTGTGCCAATAAAACAAAGGTAAATTAACGAGCGTATGTAGGTGTGAATATGACGAACTTACCCCATTATCTGTGGCTCTGGTGCCAGTGATTGAGAGCGGCACACTGAACATGTCATTCTTCCTGTAAGTCACAGTATAACGTAAAGCATTGTAGTTGTTAGGCTATAGTTACAGTAACGAAGTATGACTACGTATGTGTGTTCTTTAACTCCAATCGTCCCAAAATTTACTTCTGAAATCCAATCCCCTCTACACAGACAATCGACTCAGCTTACAAACACATTCATTGAACAACAACGCGTATTAAATTGTAACACAATTATAAATCAAATTATCAATCGTACGATGAATCGAATGATAAATCAACTGATCAATCAAACTCACGATTGTTTGAATGATAACAACGATAATGTATTGAATGAATCGGGGATAAATTGATGTGTACTATATCAACCGGTGATAAATCAATGGGCAGTGAATCGACTGAAGATGAATCCATTGGGAATAAATTGACCACCCATGAATCGATCAAGCAAGAATGAATCGGAGGTAAATTGACTGGCAACGAATCGACCTGCGATGAATCGACTGGCAATTGTTCGACCGGCGCCAAGATTTGAATGATGGATCGATGATTCATGATTGATTCATGATTTGAATGATGACATTACGATCAATTGGTCGTGTGATAAAGTGAAAATGAATATGATTGATGTGGACGTACATATGGTACACGATGAAACTCATTGTGTGTATGGCATGATCATCCAACATTTTAAATATTAATTTTGTATGTATGTTGAATGCATATCAACGATTGAAGCCATTATACGGAGTGGAATCTAGTAACATAAAAGTTTCACACATCTGTATAACATAGAAACATACCTGCCATCATACTGAAAGCCGCGTATGTTGTTCAGTTTCCACCGAGCTGCTGACACCCTCGCATTGATACAGTGGTATGACCTCCTGCAAATTCATTATTTAAATAAAGTAGGTAAAACATTACATTTCTACAGTGCAGATTTGTGTATGTATGGAGAGCCGTATAGCCTACTCCATATTAGGTGCTGGGATGACTTGAAATATTGTTTCAAGTTCGTGGTCTATAAACCTGACACGTTCATATTGTCCATGTACTCAGAGAAAAATAATTCTCGCTTCCATCTAGCGTACGGCAATAGGCTTTAATAGTTGCACGTTTAATTGTTATCGATTTGATTGTGCAATCAAGTTTCATTTTAAGAAATGTTTTGTATGCAACTGACATATTATGAAAGAACGCGCTCTACGTCATTACATTCTGTGTCAGTTTTTCTGTCGCTAAGCCTCCCATTCCCGAAAGTGCCTGGCGCAAATCGCCGAAAAAGTCTGAAGAAATCCGAAGCACGGTAGCAACATTGATTAGTTGTAGGTGATTACCAAATTTTGATGACGTCATTTTTAAGTTGAAGAATCGCGCCCTTTTTTCCTAGTTACATACAAAAAATTATCGGATTTTTTCATTTAGGCCTAAAAATATTGAAATAATTGTGCAGCTTTTGTTTAAAATCCCGTGGCATGTAAGTCAGTCATGTTCTAATGCATGTATATGTAAAATAACTATATGCCAGGTTTATAGACCACGAAACTCGTTTTCTAGACGTCTTTTTGCAAGTCATCCCAGCACCTACATATGGTGCATGTACCAGAGACACTGTTATTGTGCATCAGGACTCTGCATGCTGTTTATAATATCACACATCCTTATTCCTCCAGAAATACACACATCATCTAGACCTGAGTCAACAGATGCAACCATGTGAGATGCATTGCCTAAGGACACCACGGAAAACAGAGCAAATACACAGCAGACAATCTACATAATGTTGGTCGTGGGTTGAGATTTAGAACCCAAAAATTAATACATTACAGTCAACGTGCTATACTTGCGTCTCTCAGCCGTATACATATGTATATGCATTCTTGCATGATAGGCCCTACATTATTTTATATTCTGACCAAGGGATGTCATGTCACTTATGATGGGCACATATGGACAGGACACCTCGGTTTATGATGGAATGAAAATGTAAGTAGCTATCATAGATTGTTCATAAGTTACGTATATATATTGTTCATGATATAACTACTATATAAAAAATTTAACATTATACAGTACAGTTGATATAGAGTAGATGAGATAATGGGCATAGACAGAACAAATAATGTGACAGAATGCAGGACAGAATCAGCGAAAGTTTCATATGTCAAATGGCAACAATTTCATAAAGAAGTTACAATAAGTCTAGTAGAGATGCAAGGTGATGTATAAATCATTAAATATTTGCCTGCCGGGCAGTGCTGGCACCCTCATATCCCATAATGTATGCACTTGACGTATAAAATAAATACGTCTTTGGCAATCAAGGAGTTAAAAGATCTACTATTATTTACTCTAATTTTAGATATAAAATTATTAGTGAAACCAGGTTGTGAATGTTATAACAATTTTACGAGAAGAAAAAACACATTCATGTAGGACTCACATCTGGGAGTTGGACGGACATGGATCAGATGTGACGAGGCTGTATGCAAATTTCTCCATGGCAACAAGTAGGTGTGAGGCTTCTGAGGTCGCATCATCTCGGGTTGTGTCGAGTAGTTTACATAGGACGTCAAACACGCCACTCTCTATTGTTGCTGGTACTCTGAAGTAAAAAAAGTGTCATTGTATAGTACAGGACAGTTTCATATAGCAGTAATTCACAAACTGATGAAGCATACTGTGTAGGTTGTTAATTTGGTGGGTTGAAACTTTAGCGAATTGACAAGTTGTTAAATTTTCAATGGTTTTTAATTTACAAACATATCTCATACATAAAGAAATGGGGGTAGCCGTATTAGTCTGTACTAAAATATACACAAATATATGGCAACACGCTTTTAGACTAATTTAAAATACAAAAAATGTTGACACAAGCTTTCGTGTACAGCAGTACACTTCATCACCTATTTCTCATACATCTAATACGAAAATCTTAATTTGCTATAGAAATAGCCCAGTGGTACACTTAGATTTGCAATTTGCCCTCTAAATTGCCCAGTATGATTTCATATATTTGGAGCAAAATAAAAATAGTGGGCAGTGTTTCAAAAATGGGCAGTGTCTCAAAATAATGGACACGTATTCGTCAAGGTAAATAAATAAATGTGTGCATATATCGGACTTTCATAATCTGTCCATGTTGCCATGCTGGAATCTCGCAAATGACGGATGGAAAGCCAGTGAAAAAATCTCTGGTTTTGCGGGATTCGAACCAGCAAGTTCCCTCTCAGGCGAAAAGCCGCGACTGACCACTACAACACTGTGTGGCTTATAGTAAGTCATCCCAGGGAGATAATCCCATGTTCGAACACTGATGTGTATTAATGTACCGTATAACATAGTATGTTTAGTACAGTAATACAGTGTATTATTATACGAACTTTCTGCTGTTGGCCTCCGTCAAGATCGCATCAAGAACACTGTGTATGAGGGTGAGCTCAATGGCAGACAGAGGTTTGTTGAGGACAGTTTGGATCTGGTTCAGCTGCCTGGGCAAAGATAATGTGGAAGTATGAGTAAAATGATGCAAACACAAAAATTGCATTGATGTGGACATGAAAGATTGAGTACAGTTTCGATCTGGTTCAATAGATTGAGCAACACAAAATGTGAAGATGTTAGTATGTACAAGGTTACGAACAGACTTTCTACTGTTGGCCTACAGCCCTACATCAAGAATGTAGGTTATATCAATAACATTAATGCATTGTGGCCACGAACTGTGAGTTCAGGTTGCATTTGGTTCATTTACCTGCTCATGACACTAATAATTATTCAATCAATCTACCAATTAATCCACATAAATTATATTGAATACATTACCTCATCATAGCTTCATCAGTAGGGAGAGAGATGTCAGAGACAGCGTCCCACACTGGGATCTCAGATCTGTCCACCAGGCGCACCACTGCTTCATTCCCTTCTGGGTTGACACTGCAATACATCAAAGTTTAGGGTGTTGTACATATTATATTGGTCTACCTAGGGTCACGCACATAGTATAATCATCCTAGACTGGGATCTCAGACCTGTCTACCAGACCCACCACTGCTTCACTCCCTTCTGGGTTCACATTGAAATATGTCAAAGTTTAGGATGTTAGAACCGCGTTACATATAAATAACAGTACAATCAACCCAACTCAGACTTGAACCTCAGACCTGTTCAACAAAGAACAACATATGTGCCACAGCTTCAATATCCGGTAGAACGACACACTTATTATAGAGTATAATCAATGTCGGCTTCTTCTTCTGGAGTGTGTGGGTTCCAATCTTGCAAAAACAGGGATTTTTTCCAGGTCTCTCAATGCCGCATTTGAGACTGTGAATAAAAATGTGAACCGGTGTAAACTTACAGGACATAAAATTAATATGAATATATTTATTTAGTTTGTTAATAATTTCATCTGGGAGGTTTAAAGATTTAAAGTTTGTAATAATTGTGAATTTCCAACCTGATGAACTTATTTCGTGATAACTCAACAATGTATAGAAAAATTCAATGTTTCTAAAGCTTTTAGCTGTATGTTAGTCAGAAGTGTAGTTCCATGTCACATATATTGGTAAACAAAACACGCCACTTTCAATATTATATTTTTTATAGGTGGCGCATTTCTTTGTTTGACCAGCAACGTTACTAGTAATATTCCTGCTAAAGGAAGACAATTTAGTGGGAATTACGCTACCTCAAACTTGCCAGAGAGTTGACCAAATCAGCCATCGACAACTACACGCTAAAATCAAACCATGTTATCGACTGCTACAATTCGTATATTGTGGACAATGAATCTGTGTACACAAACGATGAGTGAGAGAATCATTGTGGATAGAGTGACACCTGCAGGTCATGAAAAGAGACGAGGGGCCATTCAACTCTCAGAAGTTTGGAGCAGCGTACTTGTAATTCCCACTACATCATCTTTTGTCTCCCTTTGGCACTAATAATACTGATATGGAACATCATTTATGTATGACGAAGATGCACAATGGACATTAACAGATTCAACATTTCTACAACCTCCAGGTAGGTAGTAAGCATACATTTTTTAGTTAATTTAATTTAGTTTTCAAATGAACTATCTGCCCACGTACAATTGACTTACACGGCTACTTCCACGATTATGAATGCCTCACCGCAACCAGCCGGATGAACTGGGATATTATCAATAACCAGAAGACTCTCGCTCAGATCAGAACCGACATAAACTTCCCTACCCAGTGTAAGAAGAATGATGTCATTCCGAATGGACTCGTGGTTTCGAACACACGATTATTAATTTGGCAACAATCCATGTAAAATTAAATACACCTACCTGAGTCCATTAGTAGGTTGATGGAGTCTCACGTAGAACTGTTTGGGATATCTGTAGTCTGATGCCTCTAGCCACATCAGGTCTATGTCTATGTGCTTTAGGCTCTGTTGGTACAAAAACACACTGTACAGTTTAAAAGTGCTTGATAATAAAACATTATGAGCGTGATTTTCTGAAGAGATATGTGTTTTAACAAAACAGGGCTGATGGTACGGGTGTACTTACAGGACATCAAAACACAAAAATTAATTTGTTCATCAACCTCATGCATGATACCAGTACGTTTCTTGGCACAGCGTTGTAATATTCCTACCAAAGGAGATAAATGGCGGTATTTACGCTGCTCCAAACCTCATGACTTGAGGGTGTCACTTAATCCACAGACTCCCAGACTCGTCGTTTGGGAGCTACAGATTCACGGTCCACGGAATAGAAAAGTTTCCCAGCTGATAAGATGATTCAATTTCTGCAAGAGGTTGACGATGGCTGATTTCATCAACATCGACTATGTGTTCATATTCAGATGACTACTTGGTAGTATTTCCTTATAAAAGTTCATACTTGGTAGTATACTTCAATCGCCCCACCCACAGTACACACTTACCTCAAGATGTGCTCCAAAAACCACCTCTCCTGTTGCCGCTCGGTAATCCACCCCTTCTCTCGCTTGGTACACCTGCACTCCTGAGACTTCAGTATTGTCCACAGCCATCTGGTCGCTATAGAAACGCACTGCCACGTCGTAACCTTTTCCCTTCAACCTTGAGATCTGTAGCCGCACTGTCCGTGCATTCTTGTCCACGTTCACTACCCTGCAAAGACATGGTGGTGGTTAATGCATTGTGTAACATAATTTCATCTAGAAATATCTGGTCAGTGGTCACTTGTATTCCAAGGGTCATGGGTTTGACTCCCAAGTTCCTAACAGTGGCATTTTTCTGGTATTCCCTAGCCTCAGCTCAGTTTACCAATCGCGTACAATTGGTAGTGATCATACATTCCTTAGGTGGGGTATGTATTGGTTGGGCACTAAAGTGATGCATACAATTATTATAATTATACATTTTAAATGGCTCGCTGTACGTTTGATAGCCTACCTTGCTCACATCTTCCCTCGCATGCCGTAATGTAAGAAATACAGTTTGGTAGATCAAGAAATCTGAAAATGTGGCATATAGAGGATTTACCATCCAAGGGGGATACGGTAATTTCCCAGATATTTCATTACTCACTGAATTCAACCGTGCCCCATTTTCAGGTAACTTAATTTCACTTATTTCAACGTCCTATATAGTTTTCAATGTCAACTCGTAAATGTTTTACATAAAATTTGGGAAAAGTACTCAAATTGTACTAATAATTGATTTTTAACATACATACTTGCAACATTTAATCAATACAATGGCCATGGACAATCTTACTGATCAATAATGATTAATGATGAAAACAAAATTCATAATTTTATTTTGCAAAGGATTATAATTTCAGATAATTCAACGCCCTGGCAATTTTAGGAATTTAGACCCGATGAAATATCTGAGAAATTACCGCATGCACATTTGGTACCCAACTCTTACAGTTGGGAAGAAGACAACAAATACACACCAGACAAAATACAATTTTTGGTCCCGGCTGAATTCAATCCTGAAGAACATGTTGCAGTTGCATCACTTCACAATAAATTATAAATTGAACTCACTCTGTACATTGTCACAATCTGTACAATGTCCGAAACGCATTTGGGTAAAAAAAGGATGAAGGATTTGCAGAACTTTAAAATATACATACACATTATATACAGTGTAGCTTAGTCACCTGGATGTGGTAGCAAACTGGACCTCTCCCCTTACATGATCACTGGACTTCACATCTACTGTGGCTGTGGTCGTTTGGTTGTTTAACACGGCGTCGTTTGTTACGTTGTATAACAGTATCACGAATGACCACGCCTCTTTATAGTACACGACCACTTGTCTTTATAGTAGCTAAATGACCAGTGACTACTTCTCTTATATAGAGTAGAGGTGGGCGTTTAGTTGAATTTGACAAATTCGATCCTATCCTATCCTATTATGCCCAAGTCCGAATCCGAACCAAATACAAAATCTGATCCGATACTTTCCTATAATCAATTTCACAGTGCATATAATTATTATACGTAATTATACATTGTAAAGGCACCATAGTGGATTGATACTTTGCTCACGACTACCCTCGCACGGTCATGATGTAAGACCGACATTTGGCGTATCGTGAGGTCCTAAAATGCGGCACATAAATTTCACACTTCTTCACTATTATAAATGCTATAAGTTCCCAGTCTAGAAATATTTAATAAAAAGAGACACTCGGTGTGTAATGTGATTCTTTACTCGCCTGACTACAAAGTGTATACAAAGAAATACCACATTTCTAAAGGACCACATTCATTACAAAACTGAATGTAAGTCCAAAAATTTAATCTAACATTTCTATCTTCAATCCAAAAATCTGATCCGACCATATGTTTTCCTACAAAATCCGATCATATTTAGGATGGACCAGATAGGATCAGATTTCAGTTTAGGATCTGATTTACACAAATACAGTATAAAATGACCTGGATGTGGGAGCAAACTGGACCTGTCCCCTGACATGATCACTGGACTCCACATCTACTGTGGCTGTCGTCGTTTGGTTGTTTAACACGGCGTCGTTTGTTACGTTGTATAACAACACCACGAATGACCACTTCTCTTCTGGTATCTGAAAATAAAGTTTACAGTATACAATATGTTATTATACCATACTGTACAGTGTATATATACAGTATACGATACAGTTCAGTTCAGTTTATGTGAGGGAGAGGTTAAACCCCTTCGAGCAGGCCACGTTGCGGGCCCATTGCGATACCCTCGGTTAACATCATTACTGACCTGCAATATGATAATATATCTAGTTCAACGTTAAGGTACAACAATGACTGGCTGCCCGAGCATATCGGTCAAATCGCCCCGATATGTGGGTATGCCCCAGTCACGCTGTACACCTAACATCCTGGTTTATGCAGAATCAGATTCCTTACCGATGAGGGGAGGTCTAGCCACCGACCAAACCTCTTACTCCCTCAAACAGCATCAACCCGACGCTGCACCCTAACTAGGCTATGGCAGAGGCTAGGAGTGCCTCCTGCTCCTTTGGTGAGGTTATCACTCATCCCGCCACCCCTCAAGGGTTTTAACGAGTTTTCCTTCTCGGGTATACGATACAAGGTATCATTAGTAAATTTGATCCATGCGATTTAACTGTGGCTTTGTTTGTTTAGTTGTTCAACCTGACCACTTCAGAATCTGAGATATACTAGTTTAAAAAAAATGAAATGCATGTCTATTAAAAATCTTATTGTTTTAAGTATGTTGTATGGAATAGAAATGTCTGTAGTAAATTCACTCATTTCATCAATCAATATAATCAATAGATAAATCAACCAATACACCAAGCAGCCTGATTACTGAGAGGACGATAGGAGAGGCATTCACTAAAGTAACTAATCAATCAATCAATCCACCGACTATGCAAACTACCTGATCGCTGATAAGAGAGACATAGAAGGTACAGAACTCAGTTCGACTACATGTCACATTACCAGCTGTCAGTAGTAGTTGTGATGACATCAATCAATCAATCAATCAATCAATCAATCAATCAATCAATCAATCAATCAATCAATCAATCAATCAATCAATCAAATAATTGTCTAAAAGAGTTGTATGTAAACAATCAATAATTCGATCAATCAATAAACCAACCAACCTGATCATCGATAAGAGAGACATTGAAGGTACAGAACTCAATTCGCCTACATGTCACATTGCCAGTGGTCTGGAGTAATTGTGATGATAGTTTAGAATCCTCAAATTCAGTACTCGAGGCAGTTAGTTTCGCTCTCCAGTATACCTGCGCATACATAATAGTTCATGTAAATTTTGTTCCTGCTAATATTAATCGTAACAATAGGAATTTAGAGGGCTGCAGCTCAGATCTTGGGATCCCGGGTTCAAGCCTGGACAGCAGAAAAACTAAGTCTTGGTGTGATATTTTCCCTGTGTTACTGGACTTCCCTTGCCTGTCTAGTTCAGTGGCTAAATTGAGCATCTGGCGACTGAGTAACGTTAGCAGGAATTCTGCTGCTTTCTTCCACTTTTGACTTAGTCAAAATGTAAGATGGTTTTTCCAGGTACTCCAATTTCAATATTTTTCATGAAGTTTAACTGTTGTGGATTATGAAACAAATTACTAAACTTTACACACAAATTTAATTATGAAGCCAAAGCAGTTTACTGGGCGAACTCTAATTATTTTAGAGGATTAATTTACTGACAACCAAGATTAGGTATTATTTTACATATTTTAACTAAGATCCTTCGATGACATAGTACATGGGGCGAAGTGACCCAGCCACCCAGCCACCAACAGAAAACCTGAGACATAATCTGACGCAACTTGATAATCTGAGTATCAAGTTGCATTGATAGAGTTTTTCAGTTTTAGGACGTTTTTCTCACCCAAAGATGATCCCCTCCCTTCAGTCTCTCCTCTAGATGTACGATTTTTTTCTCAATCGGGAATAACATTCAATGTGGTGAAAGCTAATGATCTTAGAGTAGTAACTGCTGAAAAGATACATATTTCTAGAAAAATTATTGCTTTATTTATTTTTATTTTATTATTTATTATTTTACATGGCTAGTGGTGAAGCTTATAATGATTAGCTTGTTGGCCATAACGTAAAT
>WNLI01085981.1:0-10809 GCA_025802215.1 Wirenia argentea
AGTAATTTCATCAAAAATCCCCACAAAAAAACTTTATCTGATACACTTCTAGTCCGACTACATGCCACATGACGTGGTGCGGCTAAGTGTGAATAGTGAGGTAATTAGGCATATAGTGACCATCTCACGACACCTTTGTGGCGTCAATGCGTCATGTGGTGTTGTTAGTTCGAGCTGTGCTGTGGCCACTGTGTAATCTCTAAACGGCGGTAGATGTGTTAAATCTGACAATTGGTGGTGATGGATGGGGATATCAAATTAGATATGTGATGTGCCCCCCCGGCAGTGGACCTGCTAGATCCGCGACTGACATTATTATTATGAATATGCAACATCCACTTCAATTGCAGAATAGTTTTTTAATTAAGGGGGTGGGGGAGCGTGTAAGTATTTAATTTCGCTCAAATTTCAAGAGTCATAACTGTCCATTCCAATCTGCCCACTGGTCTCAGTTATGTACCTGATTTCTTTACTACCCCCTCCCTCTCTCACTTCCTCCCATCTCTCCTTTTTTGCAGTCACACCCTGCTTTGCTCCCTGTTTTTCTTTACCAAACTAGCCATGCACTGATACTTTGATACTGCATTTAATTAATTTTAACAAAACTTTCCATTCCAGACCAACTTTTCCACACAAGTTGTAACCAAATCCTCAAAACCACGCCAGACAAACTCAAACAAAACCTAACCATCCGTTTCAACGGCGAGGAAGGAATGGGTGCAGGCGTCCTTCGCGAATGGTTCAACGTTCTATCGACAGAAATCCTAAACCCAGATTACGCGCTGTTCACCGTCTCAACAGATGGTTCAACGTTTCAACCGAATAGCAACTCTTCGATTAATCCCGATCATCTGAATTACTTCCGATTCGCGGGGCAGGCCATGGGCTTGGCATTGTATCATAAACAGTTGATCAGTGTGTATTTTACCCGCTCTTTCTACAAACATATCTTAGGTAAGTCTATAATAGTGTATAATTATGTAATTATTTTTTTTTTACTTTTGCATTTATGAATGTAAGTAAAAAACATAATTACAACCAGGCTGTTTATCTTACTTCCATTGACAATGATGAAAGTTACAGGTTTTTTCATTCATTTCATTAGAGCAAGACCTGGATGGACAATTTTGACCGACAGAAAATTGTGTTCACAAGGGAGATCATCACTACAAATTTACCCCATTCGATGATTGATACAGGTATACCAGTAAACTACAAAGACCTTGCACCAATAGACTCAGAGTATGCTCTTAACCTTCAGTAGATTCCTGAACTATGATATAAACGACCGACCTTGCCCTTGGATTTGACGTTGACCCTTGATATTGATGCAGGAATACCAGTAAACACTGTAAAAGACTTTGCATCAGTAGACTCAGAATATGTCTGTATCCTCACAATACATCCTAAATCAAGATATAAGCGACCTTGAAATTTGATTTTACCGTTGATCTTCGATATTTTTTATAATTTGATATTGATACAGGTATACCAGTAAACTACAAAGACCTTGCATCAATAGACCCAGAGTATGCTCGTAATCCCCAGTGCTTCCTGGACTATGATATGTGACCTTAGCATTTGAGTTGACATTGACCGTTGATATTGATGCAGGCATACGAGTATAGGCTACAGCGGTACTACAAAAGATGTTGCATCAGTAGACTCAGAATATGTCTGTAACCTCACAATACATCCTACATCAAGATACAAGTGACCTTGATATTTGATTTTACCGTGATCTTTGACTCGTTGACTTGTTTTAATTTGATTTCTCATACAGGAATACCCGTAAACTACAAAGATATTGCGTCAATAGACCCCGAATACGCCCGCAATCTCCAATGGATCCTAGACCATGATATAAGCGACCTTGGCATTTCATTTGACCCTGACCTATGATATTTATTTTAATTAATGCAGGAGTACCAGTAAACTACAAAGACGTTGCATCAATAGACCCGGAATATTCTTGTAGCAACAATGTAGCTTGCAACAATTTACCGACCTTGGCATTTAATTTGACTTTGACCT
Organism: Wirenia argentea; assembly: GCA_025802215.1. Classification (NCBI taxonomy): domain Eukaryota; kingdom Metazoa; phylum Mollusca; class Solenogastres; order Pholidoskepia; family Gymnomeniidae; genus Wirenia; species Wirenia argentea. The sequence goes on from WNLI01085981.1 coordinate 2,035, forward strand.
TTGAATTGTGTTTTAATTTGATGATTAATGCAGGAATACCAGTAAACTACAAAGACGTTGCATCAATAGACCCCGAATACGCCCGTAACCTCCAGTGGATCTTGGACCATGATATATACGACCTAGGCTTAGATTTTACCTTGACCTTTGATTCTTGTTTTAATTTGATTTCTGATACAGGAATACCAGTAAACTGCAAAGACGTTGCATCAATAGACTCCGAGTACGCTCGTAACCTTCAGTAGATTCCTGGACCATGATACAAGCAACCGTGGCCTAGATTTTACCTTGAACTTTGACCCTTGTTTGAATTTTATTTCTGGTACAGGTGTACCAGTAAACTACAAAGACGTTGCCTCAATAGACCAAGAATATGCTCTTAACCTCCAGTAGATTCCTGAACTATGATATAAACGACCGACCATGCCCTTTGTTTTGACGGTGACCGTTGATATTGATGCAGGAATACCAGTAAACTGTAAAAGACTTTGCATCAGTAGACTCAGTATAATATGTCCGTATCCTCACAATACATCCTAAATCAAGATATAAGCGACCTTGGAATTTGATTTGACTGTTGATATTCAAGATTTTTTATAATTAGATATTGATACAGGTATACCGGTAAACTACAAAGCATCAATAGACCCCGAATACGCACGTAGCCTCCAGGGCAGTGGATCCAAGACCATGATATAATCGACCTTGGCATTTCATTTGACCCTGACCTTTTATATATGTTTTAATTTAATTACGTAATTGATACAGGTATACCAGTAAACTACAAAGACGTTGCATCAATAGACCCCGAATACGCCCGCAATCTGCAGTGGATCTTGGACCATGATATAAGCGACCTTGGCCTAGATTTGCCTTTTTCTGTGGAAACCGACGTTTTTGGCAAAATGCAGGAAATCCAATTGGTGGAGAATGGCAACAAAATACATGTTACTGAGGCTAATAAGGTAGGATTACTATGGTATAAAAGTAAAGGCAAATCTTGATATGGTGGGTGGAATCACAGACTTATCTTGGTCCGATGTGGTTCACCTACTCTCGCGTCAATGATAAACTGAGGCGCGGAGGATCAGTGGAAGTGTTGTCGGTGGTTAGGGTTTTTCAGTTTTCGTGACTTTTTAATATTTATCGCCATTCCGTACTCAATTCCTTTTGCATTCACCGTGTCGATAATGTTTTGTAGTTGTTCTTGCGTCTCTGCCAATAAAGCCGTGTCATCTGCATACCTTAAGTTGTTAACTGACCTTCCACCAATGACCACTCCTTTTGTGTCATTAATTTCTGAGAAGATCTTTTCAGTGTATAGATTGAAAAGGCTCGGAGACAAGACACATCCCTGTCTGACACCTCTTTTTATTTGAATATCTGATGTCATTCCACTATCGGTTCGTACCACTGCGCTCTGGTTCCAGTATAAATTTGTAATTATCCTAAGATCTTTCCCATCGATTCCAATTTCCTTTAAACATTCAACAACTTTTAGATGGTTTACTCTATCAAATGCTTTTTCATAGTCAATGAAACATATATACACATCTTTGTGAACATCAAGATAATGTTCTCCGATCAATCTGATGTCAAAAATTGCATCTTTCGTTCCTTTCTGAGGTCGAAATCCACTTTGCGAGTCATCTATTTCCGATTCAATTTTCCCCCTTATTCGCCTCTGAATTATTTTGAGTATTAATTTTATGACATGGCTCATAAGGCTAATTGTTCGGTGATCTGGACAGTTCTGAGCTTTTGGTTTCTTGGGTATTGGCACGAAAACAGACCTCAACAAGTCTTCCGGGAGATATCCGCTATCATATATCAAGTTGCACAATTCCGTCAATGTTTTTATTCCGACTTCATCACTAAATTCCGGTTTTGCACCTTGATCATCATTATATAGCTCACTCACGTATTCTACCCATCTGTCTTTGATATCTTCTTTGTCGAACATAAGTTCACCATCCTTGTTCGTAAGGCCACACTGTCCGCCCTTCTTTCCACTAGATTTGGTTAATTCTTTAACTTTGCAGTGCATTTCTCTCGAGTTATTTCTGTTGTCTAGTTTCTCTATTTCTCTGCACATTCCATCGAGCCATTCCTCTTTTGCTTTCCTACACTCCTTTTTGACCATGTTATCTAACTCCTTATCGCTGTTCTTATGGTGTTTGCGTTCTTTCATTAGTTCCAGAATGTTGTCTTTCATCCATGGTTTTCTTGCCTCGTTCACTTTTCGTGGGATGATTTCCGATACCGTTGTGTTCATGCTCTCTTTTGTCTCTATTTCTTCTTCTGCGCTTTCTGGTTGTCCTGCCTGATCCTGTAATTGTTGATATTTGATGACTGCCCATGCGCTAAATCATATACGGTAATGGTTTTTTGCTACATTACAAAGAAAACTAATTTCACAGCAATATAATTTATATAGGTAAATAATTTTTCATATAACAAGACTTATGGTCTCTATTTAAAGAAGTGTGTTGTGTACGTTTTGTTATTAGACTACTTCAGCCAAAACACACACGAACGTCGCCTACCTAATTGCGCAAATAAATATTATGCGGCGGGATGTACGTACATCAAGCTCGCTTTCCGCAAGCCAGGTAGGCCTACGTTTATATTCTACATACTGTATTTACACCTTCAGATCGGAAAATATCGCGATCAGTTGTTGTTCAAACCGTAAATTATTTGTTGTGACGAATGACCATTGGACATACACACCGTTTTCGTACGGCAGATATGACATCTATCTGGGTGCATATTCGCATTTCTTCGTATGTCTTACAATCGGTATCAATTTTAAAATAAATCTGGATAGCCTAACCGGTACAATGAATCAATTTGCCACGACAGCGAAATACGACACGATGTGTCACAGATCTATACGTAATGTTATGGACATTCCCTAAGGTGAAGTATTAGGCCTAGCCTATGTGGGAGGACAACCATTCGTTCTTTGTAGTCAGATGCCGTTATAATCACATCGCTTTGATGTCTAACAGTAATAGGGTTATAGTTATTAATAAGTGCAGTACTAGACATACCATGCTGCCATGGATGCATATTGATGGGACTATCAGTATGCATCCCTAAGCGTCGCGTAATCTCGCATTGTCTCACCTAGGGCGCAATTATCCGTGATGAATTGTTCTAGCGGCGGCCAAGACAGATGGCCACAAATTACAGACAAAGTGCGAATCCAGCTGTATTCACCTGTCCGGTAAAGCGATTGATTATGCGCCCAGTTTCCGTGTAAAAACCCCACAGTTTCGGCGATTGCTCTTGTAAGTGATCGTCTTATTGATGGGTGTTGTGATTGTTTTTTTCCTCACGCTAATCTGCCCCCATTTTACCTGGCTCGTTTGTTACATGTTAGATTGATGGAAGAGTACAACTGCTGGTATCTACACAGACAATAGGATGTGTACGTTGTACATAGTCGTGTGCAATGGCCGTGAACTATAGACCTATATACGCTCACAATAAATCCATCTATATAGCTATTATAATAGGCAATAGCGAGTCTACCAAGAAGGGAATCCAAGTGTAATGCACATTGTTGAATGAAGATGTTATTCGATGTGAAGGACCAGAAGTAGTCATTATAGCAAATATTAGTATTGATTACGAAATAGGTGCTATCGTATTTTACTCCAGTCAAAATCAATGCAAATCACATAGCCTAAACCACGCTGTGTTTAAGAGTAACTCAGGATTACAACGAGAGTGAAACAATTGATCTCTTAATAGTATTGTGTATATTATGGCCTATCCTTTCGAACACCAACTACAGTATGTGTCAATTTTTTCTGTCTGGAAAATTGACCAATTCCAGTAGGTCGAATGCATTCATCTATACATAGGCTACATTTAGATTCTAACTTATTTTTCCCCGATACACATTGTATAGTAAGAACCGGTGTGTGTTGTAGAAAAATGGACATCGTAACATCCATCATGCTGAGTGTTGTTTAGAAATTAGAAATACTCATTGGCGAGTAGTGTAATTATCTCTATAAGTGATATTGATGAACAACAAAACAACAAACCGACAGAAAAATCGCCTAAATTTGGATCATTGGCTGTATCACTGACCGACTTTGAGAGGTGTTAACGTAGATATTTTACTGTTATTATGATTGTGTTGGTGAATGTTTAAGTCAGTTGGCGGATTTATGGTTAGAGGTCAACCAAATGTCAGATTTCTGCTGAGTTAATTAGCGTTAGCCTACCCAGTACCCAATCATTGACAGCTGAATGATGCCATCATTTTCCTCACTAATATCACCATCATCGCCGCCACCACACATCGTCATCAAAATAATAATAATCATCATCATCATCGTCATCAGCATCATCATCATCGTCATCATTATCATCATCGTCGTCATCATCATCATTATCATCATCATCATCATCATCATCATCATCACCATCACCACCACCACCACCACCACCACCACTACTACCACCACCACCATCACCACCACCATCATCATCATCATCATCATCGTCGTCATCATCATCATCGTCACCATCATCATCATCATCGGCATCATCATCATCATCACATCGTCATTGCCATCGTCATCATCATCATCGTCATCTTCATCTTCTTCATCATCATCATCATCATCATCATCGTCATCGTCATCGTCATCGTCATCGTCATCGTCATCGTCATCGTCATCGTCATCGTCATCGTCATCGTCATCATCATCATCATCATCGGCATCATCACCAACCGCCATCACCGACACCACCACCACCACCAATGCCGCCATCAACACTTCTATAAGCACACTCACGTTGTCACCACCACCCCCGTTACCCCACCACAACGATCGCTACCACCGATACTGTTATCGGTATACAGCAATTTTCTTCGTCGTCCGTCAAAGGACCCGATATCGCCGAGTGATTCGGAATGCACTCCCGATAATATCCACGCTATCGCAGAAATGAACGCACTTCCTTTTTCGATCTGGGCCTCCAACGATTGAACTTGCCAACGTGGATGTCAGCGGTATATGATACACCCGTTTCCAGGATTGGATGTTCCAGGATTGGATGACCGATAAACTCGACCGTATCATATCCGGTGTACGTCTCGGAAGGTTTCACCATTAGTCCCTCATTTTATAGCCATTCGAGCACCCGGCCCACCACCTGGACATGCTCTTCTCATGTAACGATGTGAATAAAGATGTCGTCGATGTAGAAATGACACCGTCCACAACAGCGAACAATTATTGTCCTATCATATTGGCGAAAACGGCCGGAGCACACGTCAGGCTGAAGGGTAACGTCACACAAAGTGGTACGAATCAGACGATGATTAAAAACTGCTCTTCTACTACGTCTGTTGTGATAGTGGCACTTGTCAATATCCTTTGCATAGGTCCAGTGTTGTAGAAAACTTATCGTGGCTAAGATTTGTGAAAAGTTAGGAAATAGCGGGCATGGTTTCAGCGTCGGACACCGTCACTTTATTTAGTTTCCGATAGTATATATAGAATCGATTAGTTCAATCCCTCTTCCCTACCAACAACCAATTAGAGCTGCATCTATTTCAACGTACCGTTGAACTTTTCCACCAACCCGTTACAAGCACGGTGGTATCATAGGTATGTCGTTGTCGTGAACTGGCGTATCGAGAGTATAAACGGCTAAACTCCCGCATCGGATCGGACATAAACTGCCGCCCACAGTCAGAAAGTACCTCAGACGGGATTCCAACTAGCGTCAGCGCACCGGTCTAGGTCTTCATGTTGAGACCTGCGACCACCTCTGGGTACCTGGTGGCGTAATCTACGACCGTCGATGCTTCCGGCTAGACATTGGGTATATTGGCCCAATTAGGTCTACGGTCACGCGCTCAAAGGGCGTGACGATAAGAGGAATAAGTCCAAGCGGCATTTTCGCTAGTCGACCCTTTGTAAAGGTAGGCCTACGTTGGCACGAACCACACGCTTGAACATATTCCGTTACCGACACTGGAATGTTTGTCCGATAGAACTGGATAATGTGGATATCTTCTCCACCGACTACCTCGGGGTTACGGATAACGAGTGAGCGACACACAGGGTAGACTTACCAGAATGAGCGTACGAGCAATTGGACTGCTGTCACCATCTCTACCACAACTATAACACCACGTCACCACTACACCACAGCTCCACTACCACTTTTAACCACCACGTGCTCCAGTACCACGTAGCCACAACCAGCACCAGTCCACCACCCCTATACCTCCGACATTCAATGAAAGAGTCGGTTGCCCGACTCACGACCGAATTCATAATTAATTAGTAGAGTAAAAGACTCGATTAAATCTGCCATATAATCGTATTTTCGCTTACAGATGTGTTTATTATGCGTTATGTTTGTGTGTAATATAATATACGAAGAAACGGATTCAATTATCTCAGGAAATATTGATAGCCTACGACCCATGCTAATGCACAGAACGTGTAATAGTGGCCTGTGTATCCTTAATAAACACTGAATGATATAGGGATTAACCCAGTATAGACACAGCCATATGGCGAAATATAATAACTGCTATTGTTTTATCGTGTGATTTGTATGTGGCTATAAATTCAACGCCCTATTTTCTGTACATAAATGAATAAATATGACATAATTGACAAATTATCGCTGATTGACTGGCAACGTAAAAATTATACAGCCACACACTGCGTAAAAAACCGACGTAGTAACTGTAAAAAAATACAATCGGCGCGATCGAAAATAAATTTCTTCACGAATATAAATTTCTTCAGATGAACATAATAATAAGATTATTACATAACGCACTAAAAATCCAGAATATATTTTTACAACTATTATAATTATGACATTTATGATATAAAATCTCAACTAAAGATCCGTGTGATCATCAGCAACAGTCCGTATATCGCGGCGTGTATAACACACCATCGGTCTTGTATCGTCGCGTAAGAAACCAACAGTCCGGTGTCGCGGCGTAAGAAATTATAATCCCTTTACCACCAACAGAACCACCACCCACCCACCCACCTACCTACCCACTACCCACCTCCCTGACCACCAAAATCAACTCGGTTAAGCGAGTTTTTCGATGTTCTGAATGTGGATGAAAACACAGTTTACCTACTCCCTAACTCCACGCAGTACAGCCATAGAAGTGAACTGAGTAGCTTACTATCGATTACTGAAAAAATTGACCTCCGGTTAGGGCGTTTTGTATAAATCCAAGAGGCGTCCAAGATGGCCGCCAGAAAAATAGGCTGAAATGTAATTATCAACCGATTTTTTTTTTTCCAAAATAGTGTCAAATTGAAGATAGATCGACCAATTACACAAATACCCGCCAAATTTTTTCGATATAACTGTATTACTTTTAGTTTAATAGATTAAAAATTTATCTTTATTGAAAAAGAATATCACAGCGCACTATTTGAACCATACACCTTAAGACTACGTTACAGTACACGTTACGATTTTTGAGCTACAACTTTCCTCCTGTTATACGATCTGAGAACGTTTTTTTAATGCGTATACCAATCTACACTATGATAAGGCATACGTGTATAAACTCTCACCATTTCCATTCCTTGCCCCGATTCCGCGTCAAGATCACGATAGTCTCCACCACCAGTAGGGCAATGGCAAACAGGAGATACCAGTACCGGGCGTCCTTCATTACCACGTATAGTGACGTCACCGCCAGTAGGCCGTGCACACAGAACACGGCACGCACGACCAGGGTTCGGACTATGGTCACGCACCGCATCGTCTGAAAGCATTGGAAAGGAGTTTATGGCGTAACAATAGACTAGTAGTTAAATATTTAGGGGACAGTAGGTCAGTGGCAGAGTCTTCGCCTACAGATCTCGGATTTAAGCCTGGGTTGCGTCATTTTCTCTGTGTTTCTGCAATTCGCTTACCCATCATTGCCTACACTAGTTCAGTGGCTAAATTGAGCATATATCCGTAGGTATAGGGACCGGGTAGCTTTAGTAGGAATTCTGCTGGATTCTTCCCGCTGTATTCGTTCGAGTCGAAGATAAGATGGAAATTAAATTAAACAGCCCACGTCCGCGGTGGTTTTCTCAACTAACTTTCGACCAGTATCGTGACAGCGGTCACATTGTGAGATTATAGTCAATCAATTGACTCCTAAATCCAAACTATAATATTAGCTCAATATTGGTACGTCGTTTGTCGGATGGCTATCGGTGTATACCGATGAAATAGCTATACTAAAATATGCACGACCAGGATTCGAACCCCCTTATATGTCTACGCACAGTACCATAATATTAAAAAATGATACAGAGAGGGGTGTTATAATAATGCTGGTAGTGTCCCTTAATTCGATTCTAAATTTGGTATCGCGATGAAAAGACGTCCTGCTGTCAAAACAAAATACGGGATGCACATTATGCGACTAGAGTCGAACAACGATCACAGTCAGATACCTCATCGTGACGGGGAAATACGGTGTGCTGATACTGATACTATAGGTTGTGCGCCGTCCACGAAGAAAACGGCACGCACTACCGTGGTTCGAAATATGATCACACTCAGCATCGTCTACATATTATATATATAAACACACACGGGCAGGTTCATTACAATTTAGGTAGCCTATATATACGTTTACCTATAATACCAAGCTGAAACTACCCTAGATAATGGTCACATAAAGGTACGTATGGATCAACATGGTTCAAACGAGAGCTTTAGGCAGTCATGAACATGATCATCCTCAACATC
>WNLI01086092.1:0-10807 GCA_025802215.1 Wirenia argentea
GCTGATGTGTTTGCTATTGAAGGAGTTTTGAAATTTGTTACATGTTAGAATAGCAAGCGATTTTCTTTTTTTGATGTCACTGTCAGTGTCGAGCAGGCTTCCTAGGTATTTGCATTTTTTCCACCTACTGTCTGGATTATTGCGTTTTATTGTGTATAGTTCTGTTTTGTCTTCGTTTATCTTTAGTTGTCTGTTTTTTAGGCTGGGTGGCACAACTTTTTGGACTTCTGTGATATATTTTGGGTTGTTTGATATGTATGTTATGTCATCTGCATATTTGGGTTCTATTAGTATATTTTCATTTGACGGTGCGGAGTATGCATGTTCTGATGAGTGTTGTGGTGTTATGTCAATTTTTGCTGTTTTTAGTGCGTTTGCTAGATATAGTATGAATAGTATGGGGCTGAGGCAATCTCCCTGGGGGACACCGATGTTCGTCGAAAATTGTTGACTCATTTTAGTCGCACAGTTAACTTGTACTTTCAAATTTTGTAGGAGAACAGTTATCAAGTAAATTTCGTCATCATCTAAAATTTCTTTGAGATCGTTGATAAGTGTGTGTCGGTTAACTGTGTCAAAAGCTTTTGACATGTCTAGCAGTAGAATATGAGTTTCATAGTTTTGAGATGATATTGCCTTCTCTGCTAGAAGTTTACAGGTGAACACTTGTTCTGTAGTGCTCCGCCCAGGTTGATATGCCGCTTGGTTTTTTGGTATGTGTTGTGTTAGTTTGTGGAAGGTGCGGTTAAGGATACATATGGCTAGAATTTTTCTTATTAGGCTTAGTAACATTATGGGCCGGATATTGGCTAACGGGCCTTTTTTCTTTCCGGGCTTTGGTAGTGGTATTAATATACCAGTTTGTATGTCTGCTGGGAAATGACCTGTTTCTACAATGTCATTTAGGATTCCAGTTATTTCTTGTAGAACTTCGACTGGACCATATTTGATCAATTCTACTGTGATGTCATCTATGCCAGGGCTTTTATTGTTGTTGAGTGATTTTACCGCTTTTTCAACTTCCTCCACAGTGAATGGATTTTCCATTTTGTGGTTGTCTGGGAGAACTATGTCTTCCAGTTCGAGATCGTTAAACATTTGTTTGAAGTGTTCAGCTATAGTCTCCGATTGTGTTTCAGGATCAACTATTATTTCTTTGTGCTGATTTTCCACTAGTAATTTTTGTTTAGGTTCCGCCCTTTTGATTTCTCGAATTGCTTTGTAGTGCCTGGTTGAGTCGTTTTTGCTTTTTTCAACTTCTTGACATCTTTCTTCTAGTTTTTTGTTTTCTGTTATTTTTATCCTATTTTTTATTTCATTTAGGATTTTGTTTCTGTCTTTTTTTAAGCTATCGACTTTTTCTAGACTTTTTGTTTGAAATATTTTTTGTCTAAGTGTTTTTTGTTCATTTGATAGTTGTGTGATTATTGGGTCTGTAGTTTTCTTTGTTTTGTCAGCATAGCCTATTGTGTCTGATGCGCTTTCTTTTATTATTTCTTTTAATGTTTCCCATCTATTTTCATTGTTTTCTGTTTTCATTTTTTCTTTTTTGTCTAGCAGTGCTGCTTTTACATTGTAACAAAATACAAACCTCAAGGCATTTCTGAATCCTCTCGAGATTCAGGTTAGCACTCTGTAGAGTCTCGAGTGTCCCCGGTGCAATGGCTGCCTTCAGAGCGTTCGGTCGGTCCTCCACCTGTGGGATCGTAAATATGTACAATTTGTAAATATGCGCGAACACATTGATATACCTACTTGTATAGGCATTAACGCCTAGCAACAGAAGGAAATGTCGTCTGCAGATTATCATCTGTTATTAAATACTGTGCAAACACGAAACCGCAAAATCACCATAAAGGGACGTGCTTTCTGTTTCATTCTCTTTTGCCAAATTTGTTACAACTACCGTGACCAACACCAGACAATCAACACCAAACAACCGTCATGATATAATAATAAGTAATCAGTTAATGGCCAAGGATACCAAGTGATGGCTAGATAATGTTATGGGCATTAGGCACTGGCTAAAATGAGGTGACACATGATCCAGTCCAGAAGAAACAATACCAAGGTAACATAATAATTATTTTAGTTAGGAATCTAGTCCTACACACCTTTCTCATGATCTCCTTCCATGACTTGTCCACTTGGATGAACAGCTTGTACTCATTGGGAAGTTGCCTGTTGAACATAACTTCACACTATGCATATTTTACTACAGTCACTGTACGGATACAAAGTGGCAGTTTTGATATTAAATAGGCCTATATTATTGGTGGTCATATAGTCCATGGTAAAGCTCACAATCCATGATCAATAATTATATTAACCATTTTACATTATAAGATCGGTGAACTGAGGCTAGGGAAACGTGTTCATGCCAAACGAACACTGGAAAGAGCCCATATTGAACCAACTGGGATCTAGAATTGTGTTTACATTAGGCTACACTTCTTATCTAGATAATTCTTCATCGGCTGGCGACTAATTAGATCATACCAGGTAGGATTTTCAGAACGTTACAAAATCTTGCTGGCTAATCGAGGCAGCGCTGTTAAATTCTATTTCAAGTAAAACACATTTGATTGATTGATTGATTCATTCATTCATTCTCATTTATTGCCTAAGTGTTATCACAAGTATGGAGTTAATGCATCTGTGCTACTTTAATAAGACAAAATAATACTACGCATTATTAACCTCTGTATATCAGGTGTATTGAAGATCTGTTCAAGGTACACCCAGTTTCTCTGACAGGCTAACCACTCGTCCAGTGTTCGGTTGAACACGGATAGCTTACGCTCCCACTCCTCTACCAGGCCCTGGGAGTGGTTCAGTAAAGTACATTAACAAAATAAAAAAATTTTCAAAGTATATTCAATGTATTTTTTTAAAGTGTACGAGATACACTTATAAAACATTAATGTGAAATACACCTTGCTGTATAATACGTTTTTAATATTGAATCATCACACATGAGTCTTCGTAAACTTTTTCTTTATGTTATGTAATCAAATTATAATAAAATATTACATTCAGCTCGAATTTTAGAAGCATGTTTATCTCTTAAGTCTCTCAGAGATACCGGTAGTCTGGTACACACATACATCACCATATTTGCAAAGCTAATCATAACCTGATGCATGCTGTCTGAGCCTAGACATACACAGGCACACCCCACACACCATTCCAACCCATACAAAAAACTACTCACATACCTTAGTTGGCGTGACATATCGTGACCCACGTATTGTGCCAATTGTGACCCGACATTCCTCTAGTTGAGTGAGAATGTTATCTGCCCCAGAAATAAGAACGTATCAGCCTAATGTTACACTAACACATGCCCCCCTTCCACACACAAACACCCCCACATACATTACCTTGATCGTACCTTAATTGGAGTAACATATCGCGAACCACGTAGCGTGCCAATAGTGACCTGACATTCCTCTAGTTGTGTCAGAATGTCGACTGCCTCAGAAATGGGGAACGTGTCAACATAATGTTCCTCTAACACACATATGGTATACACACCCCAGCACACACACACCTCTATATTCATAACCATGGCTGTACCTTAATTGGAGTGACATATCGCGAACCAAGTAGTGTTCCAATAGTTACCAGACATTCCTCTAGCCGAGACTGTGCCAGAAATGTGAAATGTCGGTGAAATGTTACACACACACACACCCCAACCCACTCCAACACCCACCATACACTACCTTGATTGTACCTTAATAGGAGTGACATATCGTGAGCCACGTAGTGTGCCAATTGTGACCTGACATTCCTCTAGTTGTGTCAGAATGTCATCTGGCCCAGAAATGAGAAACATGTCATGTTACACCAACACAGATACACATGACACATACATAAACATGGTTGTACCTTAATTGGCGTGACATATCGTGAGCCACGTAGTGTGCCAATTGTGACCTGACATTCCTCTAGTTGTGTCAGAATATCGTCTGCCCCAGAAATGAGGCATCAATCAGCATAATGTTACACCACACACACATACATACATATACCCCGCATACTTACATATTACATATGTTGAGGAAGTTTTATTACATACATTACCATGACTATACCTTAATTGGAGTGACATATCGCGAGCCACGTAGAGTTCCAATAGTGACCTGACATTCCTCTAGTTGAGTCAGAATGTCGTCGGCCACAGAAATGAGGAACGTGTCAACATAATGTTCCTCTAACACACATATGGTATACACACCCCAACACACACACCTCTATATTCATAACCATGGCTGTACCTTAATTGGAGTGACGTATCGTGAACCACGTAACGTTCCAATTGTGACCTGACATTCCTCTAGTTGTGTCAGAATGTCGTCTGCCCCAGAAATGAAGAACGCATCTACCTAATGTTACACTAACACATGCCCCCCTTCCACACACAAACAACCCCACATACATTACCTTGATCGTACCTTAATTGGAGTAACGTATCGTGAGCCACGTAGTGTGCCAATAGTGACCTTTACATTACTCTAGCTGAGTCAGAATGTCATCTGCCCAAGAAATAAGAAACATGTCAGCCTAATGTTACACCAAAACACATACATACCACATGCTATACCATGGTCATACCTTAATTGGAGTGACGTATCGCGAGCCACGTAGAGTTCCAATAGTGACCTGGCATTCCTCTAGCTGTGTCAGAATGTCGTCTGCGCCAGAGATGAAGAACGCATCTACCTAATGTTACACATAGCCTACACCGCAACACCCACCCCACATACATTAATTACCAAGAGTGTACCTTAATTGGAGTGACATATCGCGAACCACGTAGTGTTCCAATAGTTACCAGACATTCCTCTAGCCGAGACTGTGCCAGAAATATGAAATGTCAGTCAAATGTTACACACACACACTCTTACCTACCCACACATACCCCATATACGTTACCATCACTGTACCTTGATTGGCGTGACATATCGTGAGCCACGTAGTGTGCCAATAGTGACCTCACATTCCTCTAGTTGTGTCAGAATGTCGTCTGCCCCAGAAATGAGGAGTGTATCAGCATAATGTTACACCAACACAGATACACACGACACATACATTACAATGGTCGTACCTTAATCGGAGTCACGTATCGTGAGCCACGTAGTGTGCCAATTGTTACCTGACATTCCTCTAGTTGTGTCAGAATGTCGTCTGCCCAGAAATGAGAAATGTGTCTGCATAATGTTACACACACACCCCAACACACACCTACCATATATATTACCATGGCTGTACCTTAATCGGCGTGACGTATCGAGAGTCACGTAGAGTTCCAATAGTGACCTGACATTCCTCTAGTTGTGTCAGAATGTCGTCTGCCCCAGAAATGAGAACGTATGAGCATAACATTGAACTAACACACATGCACATCCAACACATTATGCTGGCCATACCATAGCCGTACATTGGCCGTACCGGTACCTTAATTGCAGTGACATATCGCGAGCCACGTAGCGTGCCAATAGTGACCTTTACATTACTCTAGCTAGCTCTAGTCAGATCAGAATGTCATCTGGCCCAGAAATGAGAAACATGTCATCCTAATGTTACACCAAAACACATACATACCACATGTTATACCATGGTCGTACCTTAATTGGAGTGACGTATCGTGAGCCACGTAGTGTTCCAATAGTGACCTGACATTCCTCTAGTTGTGTCAGAATGTCGTCTGCCCCAGAAATTAGGAATGTATCGGCATTATGGTACACCTCGCGCACACACACATACATACATATACCCCACATACTTACATATTACATATATTGAGAAAGTTTTATTACATATATTACCATGACTGTACCTTAATTGGAGTGACGTATCGTGAGCCACGTAACGTGCCAATTGTGACTTGACATTCCTCTAGTTGTGTCAGAATGTCGTCTGCCCCAGAAATGAGGAACGTATCTCGCCCACTGTGGGGAATCAGCCGGAAGTCCTGCATACTCCACAGATCTATCACCTGCAATAGAGTGTAATTTAATTGGTACTATAAAACATTTTAAGGATGCTTCAGGTAGATGAATTCCGGTAATAATGTAGCCTGTAGGCATACAAGAAGCATGTTTACCTATTCTGGGCTACCAAGATATTGCCACAATTCTCTTTTAATTTTTTGAATTTTTTGCATTTGTATTAGATTCACGTACTATGTAAACAAAGACCTACAAAATAAATCAAAGCTTTTTTGTAGCTGTTGGAAATCTACACCCCCAATTTGATGTCCTTTTATATTTTGGCACCGTATACCTTTGTTCCCTTATTTGCTGCGCGGTGTGCATACCCAGCTGTAGCAGTAGTGTTAATAATGTTCAACTCTTACTTTAAAGTTAGTGTTTTACTGGCTGTATGTCACAATCCCACTAAAAACTTTGAAGCACTTATTTAGTGACTTTACGTAGAGTACAGTATGCTAAAAAGCCTGACCTTCTGTAGCATGAGCTCCAGTGTAGCCTCATTACTGGCTGTCATGGAGATCTCCTGGATCTTTTCCTTGTGCTTGAAAACATGGCACTGACTATAGTTGGACCCATTACATAGAATATAATATATACAGTATATCCCATTTACATACAGCATCATATACAGCCTCATTACGTAGAGTATGGTATAAAGCCTGACCTTCTGTAGCATGAGCTCCAGTGTAGCCTCATTACTGGCTGTCATTGAGATCTCCTGGATCTTTTCCTTGTGCTTGAAACCATGGCAGTGTGTATACTTGGGGCACATTACGTAGAGTGTATGGTATAGCCTCATTATGTACAGTATAAACCCTGACCTTCTGTAGCATGAGCTCCAGTGTAGCCTCATTACTGGCTGTCATGGAGATCTCCTGGATCTCTTTGTGCTTATAACCATGGTAATGTGTATACTTGAGGCTCATTACGTAGAGTGTATGATATAGCCTCAATATGTACAGTATAAAGCCTGACCTTCTGTATGTCACAAAGTGAATTGGCCTTTAACTAATATTTAGTTTATTTGGGTTATGACATCATCAGATGGAGGGGAAGCGGTTGCGCTGAGGAGAGTCAGTTGAGCTGGGAGTTGTGAGAGAGGGATTGTATGTGCGTCTAGACTAGGTAATGACTACACATGTAATTGTAGTACTGTGTAAAGCTAGTTAGGCGTACTGAGATCCACAGTTGATATAGATTTAGTAGCTGATACCATAGATATTCAGTCGGATTCGGTGACAATAGGAATTAGAGAGGTTTTTGGCATACTTATAGTTGTAAGTAGGCTATTTTAGCCGTACCGCTTGAGCTATAATTACCGATAGTACAAGATAGAAATACAATAGCTAATCATGAAATATAATTGTTACACGTATAGCGACTTTGCGTAATATCTGTGACATTAATTGGCGAGTCCGGCAGGGAAGAAGAATCATGATTAGTTTTGCACTGTACAGAAAGATCCAAGATGCGCAGAGCTATCGTATGTCTAAATCCGATTGGGTGGCATTTTTGAAAGACCAAGAAAAGAAGAGACAAGAGGAGTGGGCGTTTTGCCGTGACAGAAATGCTCGTATGTTGCAGTCTCAAAAGGATGAGCAAGAGCGGCAACGGAACGAAGAAGAATGGCACCGACTGTGGGGAGGAAATGAAGAGACGGATGACAGCTGCAAGCTTGGGGAAGATAGTTCCAAGAATAAAAAGGATGCAGCTGATCGAGAACAGAGGAATAGTGACATGTTGTCGGAGATGGACGAAACTATGGATAAGGTTGCGAGAGAAGAGCGCGAGTGGGCCAGTGTGCGAGAGGAACGAGAAGAAATGGAACGGGAACTGGAACGAGAGATGTCCGGCGAAAATGATTGTGAGTTGGTGGACGGTGTGGAGAAAGAGAGGAAGAGCGACACGGAGACTCAGCTCGATGAGGCGGGTGGGCCCATCGAAGGAAATGAGTGTTGTGTGCGCAACGGAATAAAGGAAGAGAAGCAGGAAACTTTGCATGATTGCAGTTGTCACGAGAGAGGGTGTACTGATGACAACACTCGGCAATCGGAATGCGAAATGTATGACGGTGACTGCCCTCGTAAACAAGCAGTGAATATGGCGAAAGAGGGGTCTTCCAAGAAATTGAAGAACAGACGGACACACAAAAAGAAGTACGAACGACTGAAAGAAGATATCGATATGGATAATGAAGAAAGGAATAGCAAGAAAGTCGATGAGCAGGGTGAGCTCGAGGAGCGGGGTGAGCTCGAGGAGCGGGGTGTGCTCGAGGAGCGGGGTGTGCTCGAGGAGCGGGGTGTGCTCGAGGAGCGGGGTGTGCTCGAGGAGCGGGGTGTGCCCGATGAACGGGGTGTGCTCGATGAGCGATGTGAGCTCGATGAGCGATGTGAGCTCGAGGAGCAGTGTATACTCGAGGAGCAATGTGTGCTCGATGGGTGGTTTGAGCACGAGGGGCGGTGTGATGTGAAGTGTGGTGATGCTACGGGACGTGTGGTGCAGAAAGACACTTTGGTACATAAAACGAGCGACAGAGGTGTTCTACATAACACAACAGAAGTAGGTTGTGCAAAGGGAAAGCTCGTGGAGGAGGAGACATCACAAGTTGAAAAGCAATTTATGAACTATGTGATATCTACGCGAAAGTGGGAACGTCTGAAAAATTCATACAATCGGGACGAGGATCCAAAACACAAAGGGACAAACAAAAGGAAACGGATGTACCAGCATGTTTCGACACATGTCATAGATTGTGCGATGTTGTGGGCGACGTTAGGTGCTAGGACTGTGGGTGACGTCGACGATCACCCTTACTGTGCCATAGGAACGTCATCACGCTGGCTATATGAATTAGTCAGTGACATTTCGTATGTATAGGCCACTATATAGTATTATAATAAATATTTGTAGATATTCTAAACTAAATATTATTCTAGAGGAAGGAGCTATATGTCACGAAGTGAATTGGCCTTTAACTAATATTTAGTTTATTTAGGTTATGACATCATGAGATGGAGGGGAGGCGGTTGCGCTGAGGAACAGTCACTTGAGCTGGGAGTTGTGAGAGAGGGATTGTATGTGCGTCTAGACTAGTCAGATTCGGTGACAATAGGAATTAGAGAGATTTTGGCATACTTATAGTTGTAAGTAGGCTATTTTAGCCGTACCGCTTGAGCTACAGTATAATTACCGATAGTACGAGATAGAAATACAATAGCTAATCATGAAATATAATTGTTACACGTATAGCGACTTTGCGTAATATCTATTAATTCATCACCCCTCTCTATCTCCCCACCTACCATGTTACCATTTTACAGATTATGTCCAAAGGCATTCCCGACAGAACGCCTGTACTCATTGATCATCCCCCTCAACCTGACCACTGCCATGTCCCCCATGTCACACCTTGTCTGTCAATAATGTCACACAATGTCAACTATGTCACCAATATTACAGGTACTGTCCAAGGGCAAGATCGTCCACAGTAAGACATTTCTGATGGAACGATTTCATCATCCCACTTAATCTGACCACCATCATGTCACACATATCGTGTCAATAATGCCACACAATGTCAACAATGTCACTAATAATACAGGTGCTGTCCAAGGGCAAGATCGTCCACAGTAAGACCTTCCTGACAGAACGCCTATATTGCTTTATCATACCCCTCAACCTGACCACTGCCATGTCACTGATGTCAATAATATCACACAATGTCAACCATCTCACGATGTCACAGGTACTGTCGAAGGGCAAGATCGTCCACAGTAAGACATTCCTGACAGAACGCCTCTATTCCTTCATCATCCCCCTCAACCTGACCACCGCCATGTCCCCCATGTCCCATCTCGTTGTGTATACTTTTGTGGAAAATGAGGTCATTGCCGATAGCATTGTCTTCAGTGTGCAGCACAACTTTACTAACAGAGTGAGTACTACACAATACATGAAAGTAACTGTAGTAGTTAGTATTGTTGTGTTCAGTGTACAGCACAACTTTACTAACAGAGTGAGTTACGATGCACTGAAGTAACTGTAGCCTACCAGTTAGTATGGTTGTGTATAGATTAGTGGAGAATGAGTTCATCGCTGATAGCGTTGTGTTCAGTGTACAGCACAACTTCACTAACAGGGTGAGTCGAAACATTCTTCAAAATTTTAAATTTTCATATATTTTATGCGAGCATACAAAAATTAAAATAGTAGATTTGTATACAATACTGTTTTCTACACAGTAATTTCTCAATCCTCAACTCAAATTTACAAGGGAACATTTTATAAGCACTTGCTGTGGTTAAGATGCCTTGCTCAAAAATACATGATTCGGTTAGGGAATGGAAGCCATGACGTATCAGATAAGTGATTTTGGAGTTCGAACCTGCTTTATCGGACGACGTCATAGGATGAAATGGCAACCGACAGATCACCGAAACTGTTAATATCCGTAGCGGATGTTGGTACTGTACAGTTCATGACCCACTCTGCTGAACCAGGCGACCATGCCATCACAATAGTTTAAGCAAAACCCCGAGTCCTTTGTAGGAATTGGTGCTCCATTGTCGATGTTTATTCTCACATTTTATTCTTGTAATCTACCCGGTAGTATAGTTACAACTGTCATGTTTGCCACAGATGTCAGTCCAATTCATGACCCACTCTGCTGAACCAGGCGACCACGCCACCACAATAGTCCATGCACAACCTGGCTCTTTGGTAGCAATAGTGTTGCCTTACTGTGTTGTAACTGCGATATTCATGTTTGATGCAGATGTCAGTAGAATTCATGACCCACACTGCTCAGC
>WNLI01086203.1:0-10806 GCA_025802215.1 Wirenia argentea
GAAATTTTGTATACATTCTGTAATCTATGGTTTAATAAATTTCCAATACGTGTTTTGCCTAGGCAATACGCGTATTGGCTGAATACATGTTCTGCCTGTAACAGATATAAGAACTGAACCCAGGTCAGATTGCACACAATCTGACCTACCAATTGTCGTGTCCTTTGCCAAGGCCCTTCAACTATCGTCGACTCACTCTTGTGTGTCTGCTATGCTACTTAACAAGGTATGCTATGTAAGACGGTTATTAAGATACAGGGTGTCCGTAAATTATGTTACTTAACAGCTATAATAGTAAATTTTTCATCATAGACATAATAACACTAGCTCGACCATCAGCTATCCAGGATCTCATAGTGTGTACAAATTGGCACGAAACGTCGTTTTTCGGAAAACGCCTTTATTTCGGACTAAAATTATGACGGATTCACGCTACTCGTGTTGCAGAGATTATTATTCGTTGGGCATCATTTGACATCCACTCGGTTATTGCTTTTCAATGTGAGAACCTTGAGCCTCAATGCACGCACGTAGCCGTTTTTTTTGTCTCTTTGTTGACCCGTATCTTCCATGTCTCGATCCATGACGTCTTCCAGGTTTCTGTACTTGGTGGCGTAGACGCCGGTTTGGTAAAATTTTATTAGTAGAATTTACCATTATAATTATTAAGTAACATAATTTACGGACATCCTGTACAGTGTACATCAGCAAATATGGACATGAAATAAAAATAACACTGCAGAGCAGCGTATATCTTCCCGTGATCTGTACACATTGAATCGTGGAATTCCTCCATAAAAAATTATAAGGGTGTTCTTGTTTCGCAGTGATGTCTAATATAATGTATACGTTGTTACAGTTTGGAACGAGTGTGTGGTGTCTACTGGTATCACAAGCTGAGACCATCTTCACCAAACTCGATCCACTCGATATTGAGGCTCAGGATGAAAATGATTGGTTAGATTTTCTTACGATACAGTAGGCCACAGAGATTAGATCTACTGTACGATTCGTCTACATTTGAGTGTGTTGTGACGTCTCCTTATCCATTAAAGTGATACTATACCTTCATGCTATAGTTTGCATGTCCATAGGGTCCAACTAACATAGTCAAATAAGCCTATTTACTAAACTCATAACCTTCCAGATACAGTTTATGACAAATTTTCTGTTGCGCGCCACTTTCAAAAGCATAATTTAGCATTCAAAAGCATAGATTAGCGCGTTGCATATGGCGAGATAATAACGCTACCATGAATGTATGAGTCAAGTAAATAGGCTTATTTGTCCATACTAATTGGGTCCTATCAACATGCAAACTATACTGTGAATGTCCAGTAGCACTTTAAACGTAAGTTTTAGATGTCCGTGTTTATTGCTTTTATATTTGTGCTGTTATTGTGATTGGTATACATTTATAAATGGTAATGTTTACTCGTGGGTAGCACACCAGTCTGTCAAGCGACACGATTCAACACCCCTTTGGCTGCGGGTTCGTGCCTCGTCAGCTCCCACTCAAAAACAGGGATTTTCCCTGAGCTTTCAAATCCGCATTTAAGACCTGGTACATGTATAAATTCACACTTTTTTTTCCCCCATGGCAGACATAGCCTAATAAGACATTGTGTCTTTCTACATTGGCGCTGCTGTGGTTCCACAATCCACATTGTCAATTTGTTTTACACTGATGCCACTGAATGAGCTTACTTTTAGGAGGCAGTAGCGCAATGCTCGTGATCTTGGGGTTCCCAGGTTCAAGCCTGGGCCACGACAAAAAAATGATGTGGCATATTTCCTGCGTTACTGGCAATCCCTGCTTGCCTTAGCTAGTTTAGTGGCTAATCTGGGGTCTCGGTAGCTTTCGTGGGAATTCTGCTGGCTTCCTGCCGCTGTCTTCAAGTCATATACGATGGAAATACTGTACTCTGCCCATGTCTCTAGAGACAACAGTTATAATGCGCCCACCAAATAAATTCAACTATATTATGTCCAGTGGTTTTCTCTGGGTACTCTGGTTTCCCCACCAAATAGAGGCGGAAAATTCTGCTACGTACATGGTAGTGACAGGGGATCCCTGTGCTATGTAGGTTTCGGCTGGCACAGTCACTGGCATGCTTATACAGATGAACTCTGACGTTGGGAAGGTGGTTGGTAAGTCTTGGTGGATCACTGCTTGGTCGATGTAACCAGTTTGTCACCCCCAACCTCACCTGAGATATCGCATTAAATTAATTTCGATGACTGAATCATCTGAATGGTCTAATTAAAAGGGTTTAGCCACGTGTGCCCTGCACGATGAAGTGTAAAAACCTCTCCCTCCCATAAACTAACTAACTGACATGCGTGTTTTAAGTCAAACTCTATGAATTTTGTATTTAAGTATAAATAAATTGTTACAATAATAATTACCTAACCATATTACAGGTCAACTTTCATCCAGCACGCCGCAGAATCCATCTCCTCAGTTTCTATCACCCAACTCGTTTCACCCGTGTCAAAATTCTCCGGTATCGTCGCAAATTTTGATCGCTTTATCGACAAAAAACTACTCGGCTCTATAGAAGATAAACTCTTGATGTATGAGAATGGGTCGGTGAAAACTAAGTGAGTAGTCTCGCAAAGGTAAATTACTCGCAACGGTAAATTACACGTACGCAACGTAAGGTCATAGTTTGAATACCTTTTGTGAAATCTAAGTGAGACGATGCGCAGAGATAAATTACACATACACAATGTAACATAAACTCTTGATGTATGAAAGTTGGCCTACGAAATCTAAGTGAGGAGACTCGCAAAGGAAAATTACAAATACACATACACAAGGTAATGTCATCTATACATAATTTGATTAAATGAATACCTTTGTAAAAATCTAAGTGAGACAAGTTCACACAAAAGTAAATTACACATACATAATCTAAAGTGAACCGATGAAATATAAGTGATGAAACTCACATAGGTAAATTAGTAAAATTAAACAATGTAACATGGTTACACGTACACAATGTAACATAAACGTCTGAAATATGAAAATTGACCGATGAAATCGAAGTGAGATGATACTATATGAGGCATCGCACAAATGTAAGATGTTAAAGGTAAATTTCACATACGCAACATTTGTAATGTTCGATAAAATTAGTATGTTTTGTGAAATCTAAGTGAAACGACACACAAAGGTAAATTACAGTTACAAAGCGTAACGTCATAATTAGATTAAAATTTAATGAGTACCTTGAAATCTAAGTGAGATATACATAATGTATTTGTGGAATTGATGGCTTTAGTGTAAATTAAGCAACTTAGTGCTACGGACTTAAATTTGTATATGGTGTAGTAAAAGATAAAGTAAATGCCTAATGATACAAAGAATGTTCATGAAAATGAAATTATAGTGTGGAGGTAATTGTGTTTGAAAACTTCACAGTTGAAAATCTGAAAGTCAAAATGAATACACAGAAAAGAGATAATTTCAAAAACTAAAGATTGCTCATGAAGTGAGCAACTATGTAACAGTCAATTGAAGATATGTATAAACTTACAAACATATAGCCTATTTATTGAAATGCAAGAAAGTCAAGTTAAAGGAAACGATAAAAGCATAGTCAGCAATCAGCATATAAGTTCGTACTTGAAGAAAGTTGTCAATAACGTGTAATTAAAAGAGATTATGCATGGAGGCTAATTTCTGATACACTTGAAATAGAATAAATAATGTATAAACTTACAGATGAATGTGAGATTGAAGGGAATCATTATAAATGTGTAACGTGATAGAAATCGATAAAGTTCTACATTATTCAAGAAAGTTGCTAATAATATGTAATAGATTATGTTAGCCTGCTATGGAGATTCAAGGTGGTTTATGTGTTATGATTCAGGTCAAATTAAAGAAATTTACACTAATGTAAACTATCATCAACTCTTTCACTGCTTAATTCAATTTTATTTGTTTGACTTTAGTCAAAGTTGGCAGTAAAAGGGTTGGGCGTATCACGAGATGTTTCAGTTTCTTGTTAATTTTGAATAATTTGTACAAGTTGCGATTGTGAGTTACATGCGTTTATGTATTGGTTTAATTACTATAGTGCTAATAATTGTATGCTTAAAGTATATCATATATCAAGATGGTAGCGTACATATATATAGGATGTTCATGTACATAGATAAATCCTTCTACAGTGTGTATGGTTTGTGTTAAATTTAAACTTATTTTTAAATGCATAACAGATGATGAAAGATGTGATATTTCCAAAAAAAACAACTTTAATTTCCATCAACATGTTTGGTAGATAGCCAATCATATTCTAATCTATATTTAATTTTCCGTACAACTATGGTTTATTTTGCTCAATTATTTTTCATTTTTGCGATTATTTTTCTTGCAAAGTAAGTCTAAATTTAACATTATAAATACAAGATCGTTATTATTAGTGTAGATGACCGTGACATGTCAGATTTTCTAAACATAATATGGTGAGCTGAGCTGGGTATTGTGGGTAATCACATATAAAGTATAACTAAATTAACGATTGAATAACTTGTCCCATTTTATTAATCCTATCTACTGAATATTACACCAAATATCTAAAAGTAAAAAAAGAAGTAGTCTGACATTTATATGCCTTCTACTGAAAATTACAATAAACAAAATATTAAAAAAATTATACAAAATTTCAGTAGTCCGACATTAGTTAGACCATTAAAAAATGTTTATGAAATCTGACAAAAACTATGTCCTCATACGCGCCAGTTGCGCGGCTTGCGTCTGTTTTAATTGATGTTGTACATAGCTATTAGTCAATCATGTGTGATATACTGGTCAAAAAGAGAAACGCGCCACTTTCAATGTATATTTGTTTATGGGTGGCGCGTTTCTTTTTTTGACCAGTATACTCGGTGTAGGTATTTTAACTGCTGTGGGGCGCCATTTGTTATGCCCGGGGTGTATATGTTTGGCCCAATCACAGAACATATAGTCATCTATTTGGGTGACCCATGAATCTATTGGGTGACCCATAAATCTATTTGGGTGACCCATAATTAAGAATTATAAACCTTTATAAAAATTATAGCTAAGTTTTTGGTGTAAAATTGTTTAGTAATCAGTTCAATATTAAAACAATGAATTAGGAAAATAGATAGAATCATAAACTCATTTTTAGCAAACGGCTGTGAAGATGAAATTGTCGCTGATAAAACTTGTATTTGTATTTTCGAATATGTAAGACATATTAAAATTGGCTCATTAGTTGAAATTTTATAAAGGTTTATAATGACTTATTACGTATAGGTCACACTGTATTTGTACAGATATTAATATGTTGTATAATACTACTACGCATCAAATGGTACATGATTTATATAATGCATTTGGGGAAATCAAAACTGAAACTGGGGCTATAGCATCTTATGCTGCATTTACACTATCGTTTGTAGTTCAGCTCACCTTGCGCCGAGCTACATTTTATAGTGTAAACACAGCTAAAGTGTAGTTTTTAATATAAATTGGGAGTTTAGACACCACTAATATACACAAATAAGCATATGGCTTATGTATACTAAACTTGTATATTTATTGTATGTACGTACTATGTCATAGTATGTTTTAATGTGTCTTGCATGTAAGCTGTAAGGCTAAGCTATGTCATGACATCATTACCTATTAGGCATTTTACAGACATGTATTGCCTCAAAATACAATATGCTATGATAGAGCGCATAGTCCATACAAAAAAATGTATGAATTTAGTACATATGCGTATTTGTACACACTAGTGAGTCTCGAACATACCAAAAATATCTATACTATGAGGATGTATTCCCACTCAAGGGTATTATTCTAAACAAATCCCAATGTTATGAACATTTATCGTCGCTTAGGAGTCAAAACCTTGTATCTGCATTTCCGGGTTTTCGAGAAATCATGGAAAAACGTTTATATTTTGTAAATAGCTCACATACAACTACAATAACATCAGTATTCGTGTATTTATTCATGTATTTTTTCACGCTGGGTTGATTGACAGCATTACTTTTTATGTCCGATATTTACTTTAGCCAAAAGATGATGTTTTGCGACAGCCAACTAAAACCTTGTATGTGTTCCCTATTAATTATGCTTGTACATGAATGCACACAAAAAATATGTAAAGCTAAACCTCATACTTTCAGACAGATACAAGGTTTTACACAATAAATTTGCACAAAATTGCATTTTTAGGCCACTTCCCATTGGTTGAGAGCTTTAATATTTGGTCACATGATGCAAAAGTGTATGATGTTTCCAATAATGAAATAAAATAAAAAACGACCTCTCGAGTGAAAGGCGCACGCTCTAACCACTACACCGTGTCGTATCTGCCCTCTGCGCGCCGGGGTGCGGGAATCGCCGCTGATTGGTGCAGTGATGTCAATGTACAGGTTGCGGCGGTTCTCACGTTTAGGCGTATGGAGGCTGACGACGGTGTGGGACGTCCGGCGAGGTATGGGTTTAGTCCTTGGGCTTATTTGTACGTACTAGCCTGTGTCATTGGACACACAAAGTACGACATGGACAATGAAGGTGCATGTATCATACTATTCTTATTTTATTTTGTATAAATTGCAATGGTATTATTCAATGTACGTACAAGTGACTAGTATCCCTTTAAATTTGTTAAACACACTACAGTATGTTGTCCACGCGTAGTAGGTTACATGTAGTAGCCTATACTACACACCAGCATGTTGCCTATAGTTGTACAATGTGTAATTCAGTCTGACATAGCGCGATACCTATAGCCTATAGCCTACTCTAGGCCAGGCTTATGTAAACAAAACATGTGACCTATATACAGATATAATAGGCATTATTATAATGTTGAATCTTGCCATGCGTAAACTGTAAAGTGTCCTAGTGCTTTATAGATGAAGGGACATAATCTAAAAAAGTTATTTCTATTAATCACACTGGAAAATAGTGTCCCTTAAACTGCACAATGACGAGGACGGTAATGTCTGTGCTGCATCGATGACATAAAGCGCTACGGTCGATTACGGAAAATGATACGGCTCGATACGTAAATATTTCCTCACTTTTATAAAATAATACTTTGACGATGTCTTGATGCGCTGAAACATCTATTTATTATATATGTTCTCAATAATTATTGTGACATTCTATCTGTCATCGATGTAGCAGATTCCTTATAGTGCCTCCTATACACTCTGGAAATGAGTGGTGTATTGTCATTGGTGGTGTGTATCTGACTGCTGTCTCTTTGTGGCGTAGTGGGTGGTCATTGGAACAGCATGGTGGGTCACAAATGACATGGTGGCTAGTGCGTTGTAGTGTATGTATGTGTGCGTGCGTGCATGCACACCTACGTGCATTTTGATGCACTGGCTATTGTGTTGTTTCGGCGGCTGCCTATTGTGTTGTCTCGATGGCTGACTAGTATGTCATGGGAGGATTGTGCCCATGGGCGCTCCTGCACTATGTCATTGCTAAAAGAAAACCAAGCAAATTAGCTGTAAACCCACAAGAAATTATTGTATTATATAATTATATGTTCGAACTACACACATTTCAATTTTTGTTCGCCACACTACTACGCTATTGAATATTATGTATATACGTAAAATTTCTACACACTGTGCTATAGTGTAGGGGATGCTGGGATGACGCCAATCGCCGAGTTTTAACGATGGCTAAGTTTAGTGTAAGAGCTTCATATTTTAAAATCGCGAAATATACTGGGCGTCGGATGTGACGTCGCCGGGAGTGAATTGCATTGCGATGTTGTCGAGATCGCTGTTACAAATAGACGTACGTTTTTCTGTTCCACTAATGCGATCGAGTAGGTTAGACCATCGTTCGAGAGGTGAGTTATTTTCCCTTCTGATGATGTGGTTGGTTGTTTCGTGCGATCGGGATGGAAGAGGATGACATGCTGGTGCAAGACTTGAATTTTCTCATTTCACTTGGTATTACTACGACGTTATCCGATAAACAGGGCACGCTGAAATGAGAGAGTTCGGGTTTTGCGCCAATGTGTTGTCTTCTTTGATCCTGGTCGTACGGGGCAATATGCCATGTCATCGGAGGGGGAGGTTGTTCGCCTTTCCAGCGATGGTTTGACCTGCTTGGTCGTGTGAGTGGCACAGAGAATATGTGCCGATCAGTGACAGTGATTTTTACAATGTCGTGGTGTGGTTTATTCCGGGCGACGTTACACTTGACACTCAGTACCATGCACGTTTGGTATCGCTTATGCGCTTATGCGTGGGTTTGGAAATCATTCGTCTCAAATTTCACCGGTTCGACGGTACCCCAGCATACCCTACCTAATAAAATATCTCAACCTACTATATATCATGCAACATCCAATTCTTCACATATCATGTAACATGTGTTTACTAATTGTATTGTTTTTGCTTCATACATTTACTACAGAATATGTGTGTTGTCCTACAAAAGCTACTATGTGTGATATAAATGTGTGTGTCTATATAATGTCATATTATGGTAATCTCAATGTGTTAACATATCCCTCCCCCCTGAGATACGTTATGTACTTCCTCATTGACGTTCATTAGATCGTGTATAATTAAAGGGAGAAGGGATATAGTTCATTATGTTACGTCGAGTCATTTTACCTGCTCGATATTTTCTGCAAAGATCAATGCCAAATTTCTAGCTCAATGTGGTGATGTCCATCCCAATCCAGGGCCTGATGACACATTACGTATATTTCACTTAAATATCAGAGGTTTAAGAAACAAAGTAGATGAACTTGAAGCCCACCAGGATGATTTTGATATCTTGTGTGTGACAGAATCCAAATTGTCAGATAGTGTTAGTGATGACGTTTTGTTACTACCCGGGTTTTGTCCTCCCATACGAAAAGATCGAACAAATCACGGGGGTGGCATTGTAGTGTATGTAAAAGAAGGTATTCTGTTCGATAGGAAAGCTGACTTGGAAGTCAATAATTGTGAAACATTATGGCTAAAACTCAAATTAAAGGCACGTGAATACTTATTATGCACAGTTTATAGATCTGACAATGGCGGTGAGTGGGAGGGTATTGAGGCCACTGTTGAATCTGCATCAGCCTTAAATGTACCGATTATCATTGTAGGGGATATGAACGAGAACCAATTAAATCCAGCTAACCATCATCTCCGGGATATACAGTATATGTATGACCTTGAGAATCTGATAACACAGCCAACCAGGAAGGAATCGAACACGCTATTAGACTCTATCCTTGTCAGTAGCTCAATTAATGTACTGGATTCTGGTGTGATTTCCATTGACTCGGAAATTTCCGATCATGATGCTACGGAACTGACAGTGGGCTTGTGTCAGTCTACGCGACCATCCATCAAGCGCACGATGTGGAGATATCAGGCCGGTGACTATGATGCCTTTAGTCGGCATCTTCACAGGATTGATTGGAAAAGGGAATTCGAATACACATCTGTAGATGAAGCCTGTAGAAAATTTGAAAACACTTTTATGGATCTTGCGAAAACGTACGTCCCAAATAAAGAAGTGACAGTGCGGTATTCAGATAAGCCGTGGTATAATTCCAAAATTAGACTAGAATCGCGCAAACGAGATCGACTTCGAAAAATAGCAATTAAACAACCATCAGTTCCGCACTGGACAAAATATAAGAAACAACGAAATCACGTTACGAATCTGATACGCACAGCTAAACGATTATTTCTTACAAAAGCGGACTCGAACATGGAGAATATGTTTTCGCAAGATCCTCGTTCCTTTTGGAAAAACATCACGTACTTCATGAAAGGCTCGTCATCTACACAAATTCCACCAATCATCACTGAAGATGATGCTGGACAAACCACCACCCACTTTGACAACAAGGACAAAGCTAACGCACTCAACCATGCATTTGCTGCTTTTGCAACGAATGACGATAGCTACGCGACCTTGCCACGACTGGTTCCCCTTACTGACAGATTACTTACGACCATTACTGTCACTTACGATGACGTGAAGGGTGTTATCCGGTCTTTGCCAACGAATAAAGCGTGTGGCCCAGATCTCATCACACATGAGATGCTTCGTGCCGTGTGTGACGCAGTCTCCATTCCGCTTTGTTTGCTTTTCAACATGTCGCTGGAGGTGGGTAAATTTCCGAGTCAGTGGAAGATGGCAAATGTCCATCCTATACACAAGAAAGGTTCAAAAAGCATACCTAGTAACTACCGACCAATTTCGTTGCTGAGTTGCGTAGGTAAAATTATGGAGCGAGTAGTTTACAAGTACCTATATAATCATTTAGTAAATAACTCTCTCTTATATAAGTATCAATCAGGATTCAGACCAGGATGCAGTACAGTTCATCAACTTGTTGAGCTATGCCATAATATATGTAATGACCAAGATAAAAATTTGTCGGCATGTGCAGTATTTTTCGATATATCGAAAGCTTTCGACCGTGTATGGCATCGCGGGCTCATACATAAGCTACGTGAGCACGGTGTTGCTGAAGGGGTTCTTTCCTGGTTCGCTGATTATCTATTAAATCGACGCCAACGTGTTATCATAGATGGTATCTTCTCCGAATCTATGCCAATTCAGGCGGGGGTCCCTCAAGGGTCCGTCCTAGGTCCTCTTTTGTTCCTCATTTACGTTAATGATTTGCATTCCAATATAAAGAACTGTGATGTTAGGCTTTTTGCCGACGACACATGTCTTACAATGTCACACAAAAATATAATGATGATTGAGAGGAACATCAATGAAGATTTACAAAATATTTCTGATTGGGCTAAGCAGTGGCTGAT
>WNLI01086314.1:0-10806 GCA_025802215.1 Wirenia argentea
ATGGTGGTGGGTGTATGGTGGTGGGTGTATGGTGGTGGGTGTATGGTGGTGGGTGTATGGTGGTGGGTGTATGGTGGCGGGTGTAGGGTGGTTGGTGTATGGTGGTGGGTGTATGCTGGTAGGTGTATGGTGGTGGATATATGGTGGGGTCTTACGTCGTGTATGGTGGTGGGTGTATGGTGGTGGGTGTATGGTGTGGGTTACACTGTGTATGATGGGGTGATACATTGTGTATGCTGATAGGTGCATGGTGGGGGTTAGTGTGTGTATGGTGGCGGGTGTATGGTACTTTGTGGATAGATGTGAGTGTGCATGTATGGCAGTGGTGTATCGTGATGCTTACATTGTGGCGTATGTATGGTGTTGGCTGTATGGTATACGTGATGTACATGTACAGTACATGTAACGTTGTGCTTGTATGGTCATTGGTGTATGCTGGTGGCCGGTGTATAGTTAAATGTAAAAAAGGGAGTAATACTGTCACATAACTATTATAAAACCATGCAACAGCTTATTATGTAGGTCTATAATATTTCTTCATCTTTTTAAATAATGTCTACTATATATTTTTTAATCATACACTGACAATCAGCGAAGGGCAGGGTGGATTCGTAACTCTACTGTACCTTCACATATTGCCACAACAAGGATAGATAAAAAACAAACGGTTTTTACTGTATGCAGATGTCTTGTAATCGTAAATTCTAAAAATGCAATGATTAATAAGACACAGTTATTACAGTGTGAAACTTTTATTTTATGAATTAGGTGGAGAAATTAGTGTGTGTACTCATACGGTAAAAGAATACATTACACATAAAGACATAATAGGCAACATATATGCCTAGCATTAATTTTGTATATAATTGTACATTTATTTTATATTAAATTTGCACGATTTGATTGGAGTTTTATTTAGGCTATCCCAATGAAATTGAAGGATTAAGACTCTCATCTCATGAACGTTTGTCCGGGAGAGAATAATGAGCGTGGTTGCACGCACGCATTGGTATGGTCATTGGTCACCAATCGTCTGCGAAGCTTTCTTTAAATAAATTAATTGCTACTCTATTAACCGATCCGGATTGAATATGAAAAAAACATTCATCTTG
This sequence comes from Wirenia argentea, assembly GCA_025802215.1. Classification (NCBI taxonomy): domain Eukaryota; kingdom Metazoa; phylum Mollusca; class Solenogastres; order Pholidoskepia; family Gymnomeniidae; genus Wirenia; species Wirenia argentea. The sequence continues at coordinate 1,113 of WNLI01086314.1, forward strand.
GCTAGTTCTATATCTATGTTGCTCTCGACAAAATTAATGAAATGTTACAGTTCATATCACGTGGAGTATACAGTGTACAGAAATGGCATACAAATTTATGCAGTACTCTGTTTCTTTAATTATTTGTGCACTCTATCAGGTAATCAAACAATGTTACAATTGGTATAACCAGCTCTGTAGGTAAAAAAATATGATGTACTAACATTGATATAAATAAATACGATGATTTTTACTAAAGATTGTTCATGAAAATGAAGGCCAATATGGAAGACATGACAACAAAATATAACACATTTCGTCTAAAAATAATATAAAATCGTAAAAAAATGCATGCCTTTCGACAAAATTTGTTGAAAAATTGATTATAACAGAATATCATCTAATTTTTCTATGCTAGCACATACTGTTTTACCAAGAAATCTGGCTGTTTTAATTGATTTACGGAAGTTGCACATCAGTGGAAAGTATCTCGTTTTAATCCTTCAATGTCATTGGGATAAATACATTTTCAATCCAATTGCGCCACTTAACTGAATAGAGTTTTTCTTTGTTGGTAATTTAAATTTATATATTATATAAAACTGAAGTTTAAACTTAACACACCATAGAGTTTTATTTTGTTTGTAATTTAAATTTATATATTATATAAAATTCATTAATAAATTTTGCTACAATGTTATTCAACACTGGGTAAACAAACCTAATATTTTACGCGTCGACAGTTTCGTCCACATGGGCTGCAGACTTCGTCAGGACTGACTAAATGAACACCAGTCAGAAACCGAAACAATTCCACAATAACTGAAAACTAAAAAAACAGGTTTCGACGACCAATATAAAAATATGGAAATCCGCGATCGTCAAATATGCGCTACCACAAAATCACGTAATAAACTGGGACGAGACGAAAATTCTTTGATAAGGAAACAAACAAACAAATAAATAAACAAACACGCACCGTGGATAAAGAAGGTGCTGTGGATATATGGAATAAGAGTATATTCAACAGAGACGATGGGATCACCAATGTCACACGCCTAGCGCCTGGACTAGCTTGTTTTCCCACCAATTCTGGTGAGGTGAGTCAGTCCTTACGAAATCTACAGACCGTGCCGATGAAACTGTCGACATGTAACATTCGGTTTGTTTATATAGCCTGCCTATTGTTAAATAACGGAGTGGCGAATGAATGTTTTTTGTAAGGTTTACTTTAAATACACATTTAACTGGTTTGATAAGCATTCGACGAGTTCTGTCGTATTGATCGGCGAACGGACAGCCTACTCAGGTGTAAAAGTCAGGTGGAGAGGTAACCGTGCCCCCCCCCCCCTCTAGTCACTAGCGCTTCCGTCCCTGTCGAGCGTCAGCTTGTTGGCCAATATAACGAACGACTTCTTGAATGACGAATGACACCTTGGTCCGATGGTAAGTACGATGGTATCGGAAAGACAAATGGAATGTCAGTGGACCGGCGCATATGTAGCGCATTGCACTGTAGTGTGAGATGTCCCGGGATCAAATCCTGACCGGGACAGAAAATATTGTTCTTTCCCTGGCGTGTATTTGTTGTGTTTTTCCGTGGTGTCTTTGGGCAAGACATCTCACGTGACCGCCTTTGTTGACCCATGCAGCTGTAGGAAGTGGGTACCGACTGTAAATATATTCTCATTAGACGGAGTAAGTCTATGGCAGTCTTCGCATTTAACGGGGACCTCGCGTTATCTCCCCCCCCCCGACAGTTACGACTGTTCAATACGAAAGAACTCATCGAAATCTTGGAAAGTTAGTTGTGTAAACTAAAATTTAATATTCCGTTATTGACAGGTAGACTATACACACACAGATGAAATTCCACACTGTATAATTATTGTTATATATAATTAAGCAAGCGTATGATTATACTATACAGTAAATAAAGAACAAATACAATTATGAAGGTTAAACAATGAAACGTGAAACAAATACTCTCTCAATACGATGTAGAATATGGTTGGTAACTACTATTACTTTCAATATAAATTATTCTTATTAACCACTTGCATTGTGGAGTAGTATAGTTATTGGTTACAACTGGGTCGCAATTCTCCAACGAAACGATTGAATCGATTTTCCAATAAAAGTAGTATACCCTCCCATTTGGATTGTGATTACCCAATCAAATGACGGGGTTTGACATTTGACAAATCTGTGTAATGTTAACTTCGCATTTCTGACGGATCTACTAAATTTGGTTATCGTTTGATACACCATGTTGGCAGACTTGTTATCGTAATAGTATGTTAACATAACCACAGTAATATACTGATAATAGTTAATACTACACGGGACTGTGAGGTTTATTTAACGCGATAGTTTACAGCTAATATATTCAGATTCTGATTGACCAATGACACAATTACCAAACGGACAATGTAGTGAACTAAATTTTAAATCAAAAGCATATATATGGAAAAATAGTTCCTATATGAGAGAGAGGATGGTCATTTTTCGGTGACAGTAACATTATTTCAATATACAGTACTTAGTAACACTGAGTAACACTGAGTATACTATATAGGCTACAATGAAAGCACAACATTTCCAATAATCCCAAAATAAGTAATATTGATATATTATGAATATATAAAAGCATACAGTATAAAATTATGTGATTAAGGGTAATGCTGTGATATTGAGTACGATTATTTCCATAAACAATTCTACATGTCAATAATGATTTACGAGTACTAGTAAACGCTCATTATCCATCAACTACCTTCTTTATCGGTGCTAAAATTCATGTTGATGTCATTTAATTAGGTTGGTTCTTTTGTGATTTAGTGCTATTACAATTATATTGTGTACTATTATACGCATTTGTAAAACGTTTATAATAAAAAATATATAATAACTTTAAATCAAATCGATAAACGTAGCAATATATCTACCAGTTTGTGACATTGCAATTAGTTGTAATATACATCAAATACATGTAGTGTATAAAAAATTCCATAATAAACAACATTCATATATTATAATAGGCTACTGTAGTATTATACTATAAATATTTAAACAGCATCATAATACAATAGAGAAGGCATGTATATAAACATGGAAGCGAATACTATTATCACAAATAAACATCAACGTAAAATATAAGCAGTCAACATGGACAATTACAAATCTGTATAATGTATTGATTCATGGAATGAAGCTTGGATAGAGCAATATTTATTTACAAACGCGTTTTGTTGAAAAAGTAGTATAGTAAGTCTGCATGGATTATGTGTAGCCAATGATATCACGACAGTAACCTACAAATTCGCGTGATTGATTTACTACAATTCCGTAAATAAAGATACCGCAATAATACGTGATTGAGATTTTAGCAATAGGTGTGTATTAAATTTACCACATTTGTAATATTATTATTATAATCATACTGATTATACAAGTAACTAGTGTCCACAATAATATGAAACAGGTGAGGAATGATGTAAAACTGTTTTACTAATACGATTGACTGATGCTAATAATTGTTACACGACAATTTGTATGAATAAAACATGCAGATTATATACAGATACCGATTGATCAATACGTTGTATTAGAAAATTAGAAAACTTTGTACTGTATAGTACATTATTATACTTCTCTCATTGGACATAATACAGTTATTATTAAGTAGCATTAACAATATTATAATAACAGTAGTAATAATGATTATACTATATAATACAGAACACGTATAAACATAATATTTCCAATAATCCCACAATAAACTGTTGATATTAATATTGATACAGTATAAGCTAGTATGAATAATTACAAAGACAGTATTATTATTGCGAACCAAAAATCGTGTAAGGAAAAGAGTAATATCTAAACAATTAAATATTTGCATATCAATTTCATAGAAAAAAAGTTTACTGTACCGTCTGTATAAACATTAAATTTGGTGGACCAATGACATCGTGGCAAAATTAAGAAACAAAAGTGCACAACAATACTGCACATTGGAGTTGCAGTAAGTTTAGTGATTATAAAGTAGGCTAGTTTACGGCATAGAGATTTCTTATTATAGCAGGAAATTCACAAATAAATATATAATTGTAGAGCTTGTTTGTATTAATGATTATGGTGAATTATTATTGTAATATTACGTCATTAACGATATTATAATATAATACATACATGACCATATTAAAACCTAATGGTAACGTAGCTTCGATAACATGAGTGACCGTCCAAAACCACATTATCTCAATTTGACTTATCAGAAAAATAACAAAAACTAGCATACTAAAGACGGAGCACAGATCAAAAGAATGATAATTATATATTTATATTATATTAGCCACTTCGGACGCTACGAAGGAATTTCTTAGTACCGGTGCTATAACATCCACGTTTTCGAGTATTAAATATAATTTTCGTGTGAAATCACAAGGTCAAGGTTGACATGGTACTCATGGCTGAGTTCTGTCGGCATAAATCGCGTGGAAGTTGTTACTTATGGTAAGAATGACACCCTACATCAACGGTTAAGCACCCGTGTTAAGTTCATCATGTCGAAAAAACGAAATAGGTAGTGTATGTACATAGATCGCATACTTCGCAAGCATGTCTTGTTTCCGAAACACTATACAAAATATCGAACATGATGTGACGTTACAAGATTTTAATACGCATAAAATGTATATTATTATATGTATTATAAATATATACAGTAATTATATATATAAAAATATTCAATTAACAATATTCAATAAACAATATTCATATATTTATATATACGACTATGTAAATAAAATGTAAGTAATATGGACAGTGGACACAGACAAGTGATTACGCGAAGAGGATTATTACAATATATTATATTATATCGACGGTTTATAGAACACTACCTCTATGTCACTCTACCAGATAGGGTAGTATACTCTAAACCCTCGCTATGCCAAGTGTATTTCTACACTAAATTAATAATTATATAGATTATTGTAAATACGTTTCGTATACCCTAACGGTCTTGATAATATAGTTCATATCATATAAGTTGCAAAATAAACTGTAAACATACTGTAGAGTAGTAAAATCTGTCGATTTATGTGATGAAACTTGAAAGCAAGCAATATAATAATTATGTTTGATAAAATAGTAGTGTAGCGAGGCTATATAGATTGCGGTTGACCAATGATATTACGACGAGAAAGATCAACGAAAAGCAGCCGGGCTATTTATCTACACTATCTGCATTTAGGTGTACACAATACATTGTTTGATATAGATTTTGCGGTGTAACGATCAGAGATAATAATATTTTAAATATAAGTATTATATTATTACTTTGAAAATTATTATTAGTCCAGTTGTTTAACATATTAAACGTTATATATTTCTACTGGACTTACGAAAAACGATTGTGGACATTTCGACTGCCTCTGACAGCCTTGGTCACTACAATGACTGACCACACTATGTCTCGTCACGTCAGATTGAACACTGTTGTCACGTGAGAGACGGCGTGAAATATGACCAATGGGTCGGTCCCACGCATGTGATAACTGAAAGCGCAGACATCCTTGTTTGTTAAGATCAGGTTGTTCTAGACGTTCATAGATGGCTTCCTTGATCCCTCGTTCATGCCACCTATCCTCTCGTTCAAGTATGGTGACATCATCCATGGTGATTTTGTGGCCTGTTTGCTGTGTGTGAGTGTACACTGCAGAGTCGTACGTGTCCGCGTAGCTGGGACGGGTGTGTTGGCTGAGGCGTGTTTTGAGTGCTTGTTTAGTTTCGCCGGTGTAGACTGCATTGCACGAGCTGTCACTGTATTTGATGCCATACACAAAGTTGCTTCTTTTCGCTTTAGCTGTTTTGTCTTTGACGCAGTGTGTTGGATGGTTTGAAGATCGTGGCTATGTTGTAGCGTTTAAACGTACTCCTCAGGCGGTCGGACACTGCAGCGACATATGGGATGGTGATATGTGTGGATGTTTTGTCAGTTTTCTTGTTAGGCTTGAGAAATGCCCATTTCGGGTATCCAAAACGTTCCAACGCCTTTTCTACATATGTAGTCTCCGTCGTGATATCTTACTGGTCGGTGTGAGTGGGCGTCCGGTATACCGTTGTTTTTATCGAACCGTATCCTTTGACCAGTACACTACAGTCCAGGAAGGCCAACTTGTTTTCCTTGCACTCTTCTTTAGTGAATTTGATGTTGGTGTGTATAGGTTGTTGATGAAGCTGAAGAACTTCTCTGACTCGTCGTTCCTTATAATTACAAATGTGTCACCGAGATATCGCAGCCAAATCGTTGGTTTAGTCCCCGGATATTGTCGTAAGGCTTTCGTTTCGAACGACTCCATATTATACGTTTCTCAATTTCTCAACATTGGCCATATTTCTGGCATGGTGTACTTAATTACTAAGTATATACTATTTGAAATTGGCCTACACCAAAAGTATTTGGTCATTCATTTCATTTACTCCTTCAACCACGTGTTGTTGAGTTCGAGTGACCATGCGTCCCACAAGGGTTTTCTGGGTTGATTTCCCATGTGGTTGGGCGACAGGAAGGGCGTCCGACCCGTAAAATCAACCTCGCCTCAATTCTTCCTATGGGGAGGGCCCCGCAACTTACTCCTATGGAACCTGTTATACAGGAACCTGTGGTACATGGATAAGGGACGTTAATGACGATATATATAGGTGGCATGAACGAGGGATCAAGGAAGCCATCTACGAACGTCTAGAACTACCTGATCTTGACAAACAAGGAAGTCTGCCCTTTCAGTTATCCCATGCGTGGGACCGAACCATTGACCAGATTTCCCGCCGTCTCTCACGTGGAAACAGTGTTCAATCTGACGTGACGAGATAGAGTTCTCAGTCATTGTAGTGACCAAGGGTGCGAGAGGCAGTCGAAACGTCTACAATCGTCCAGTATAAATTTATAACGTTTAATATATTATTATATATAGTTGAATATATGAATATATTACTTGACAAATTATTAAACATACGGTACATTTGCATCATTGCATCGTCCACATATGTAATACACTCGGACTGCTCTGATCTGAATTGTGCACTTAGAATAGTGCTCAAGTGTGGTGTCTAATCCTTGATTGTTATAATATACAATTCATATAAAAGACATTTCACCACAGAAAAATGATGAACACAGTTCTACACAAATAATGAGGACAATTACGAGTTACCGACCCCTGCGACATATTCTTGCGCCACAACAAACCGTGCTGCTTCCGTATGTTTTCGGATACACTCGGCCACCACAGCATATTTGCGATGCTCTGTTGTATATACGTGTGCCACAACAAGCTGTGTTGCTTCCGTATATCTTAGAGTAGACAACACGGCCAGCGCAACAGATTTGCGACGCTCTGTTGTATACGCGCGCGCCACAACAAGCGTAGGCATTCGAGTAGACACGGCCGTTGCAGCAGATTCGCGTTCGTCTATCGTATACGCCAGTACCGCAACAAGCCGTGTATGCTCCGTATGTTCTCGCCAGTATACGGTTGTTACAACATATCTTAGATCGTCGGTCGTAGGTCGATGAGCCACAGCACGACGTGTAGATTCCGTACGATTTAGAGTAGACTCGGCCGTAGCAACATATCTGAGATTGCTTATTATAAGCACGCGTGCCACAACAGGCGTAGGCATTCGAGTAGACACGGCCGTTGCAGCAGATTCGCGTTCGCCTATCGTATACACCAGTGCCGCAGCAAGATGTGTATGTCCCATAGCTTCTCACCTGGACACGATTGTTACAACATATCCTAGATCGCCGGTCGTATATCGTTGAGCCACAGCAAGACGTGTATGCCCCGTACCTTTTCACCTGGACACGATTGTTACAACATATCCTAGATCGCCGGTCGTATATCGATGCACCACAGCACGACGTGTAGATGCCGTACGTTTTCGAGTACACTCGGCCGTAGCAACAGAGTTGAGATTGCTTATTATAAACACGCGCGCCACAACAAGCGTATGCATTCGAGTAGAGGCGGTTATTGCAACACACGCGCGTTCGTCTATCGTATATAGCAGCACCACAGCAAGATGTGTAGCTTCCGTATATTTTCGAGAGCACGCGGCGATTACAGCATAGGTGACTTAGTGGGTTGTATACACGCGTACCACAGCAAGAGTACGGTCTTGAGTAAACATGGCCATGACAGCAGCTTCCATTTCGCGCATCATATACACCAAGTCCACAACAAACAGTGTAGTGGCCATAGCTTCTTGGATAGATCCGGTTATTACAACATACCCTAGTTCGCCTATCGTACGTACCCGTGCCGCAACAAGACGTGTATGCCCCATACTGCTTTGGCCGGATCACATAATATCTACAACACACATGAGTGAGCGGATTGTACCCTCGTGTTCTACAGCAGCTAGAGATCTGGCCATCAATTATTCTTGGAACGATTGTATTACTGCAGCACGTGTATACTTTCGGGTCCACGTATCTCCCATCGCATAGTATACCTGAAAAATACCATGAATACTAGCTAGTGTCTATGCGTATTATATATGTATTCGAAGGATGTGTTGTTGGAAACATAGCCTACTTCACATGATATTGAGTTGTGAATTTATTTTGCACAATGGTCCATGTCATAATTAGCGAATCAGATGCCACACGTACAAGCTTGTGTGAAATGCCTATTTTGACAATTCCGACTGGGGTAATATTATAGCTACAAGATGTGATGTTTTTTATTGAATCAACCACTTATTATCTCTGACATGAAGGAGCAAGACACTGAGCGAACAGACTGAGACTGAGTGTTGTCGGTATTGCGTTCGGAGGGTGACGAATACCTGGTCACTATGTTTAGTTACGTGGCTCGAACACGCATATATTATACACTCGAAAAATACCGTACCGGTCTTGTTGTTGTAGGAGAAGCTCAAGAAATAGTGGATGCCGAAGAAAGTAATGCAAAAGCGGGAGATGGATCCTATGATCTACAGTATCCTGTCTTAACTCAAGAGGTGAATACGAGACAAAGGTGAATACGGGAATGTCGTGTAACCTTTTGGAGTCACGTGATGTGAATATTTCAAGAGAAAAAACTCCAGACAAAAATTGCGACGGCCAAAGTGGAGAACGTATACGGCAATTCCATCCAGTAATATTAGGGTTTTATTGTATTTTCATGTTCAAACAGTCGGTAAAATTACCATGTCAAAATGTCATCTGCAAACCGTGTCTACAATTTTTCCCAGAATTCACTGCACTGTGTCAGCATCAAAATCAACACACGCGCACGTTCGCCAGTTAGGCTACCATTTTAAAAACAAGTATAATTTGCACTGACAAGCGCATATTAATTTTGTTTTAGAAGCGCCCTTTGGGAAATATAATCGGTTTCGGGATGATGCCATCCCGTATCCATCCGCAAACAGAATAATAATATACCTACCTTCATCACACCAGCCACACGTCACGTAGTTTTCTATGCCAAGATGATTCGTGCCCCTCAGAAACTTCATGAAACCTGAACGTACGAAAACAAATTTTAGTTTACATTATTCAAATATGTTTGGCATTTGAAGTCAACTGATTGACTATAATCTCACAATGTGTATAACCACATGCACCTATAGGTTGACAAGCATTACATTGCGGCCACTCCTCGCTATGAACAGTTATACATCTAAACTGGCCGAA
>WNLI01086425.1:0-10804 GCA_025802215.1 Wirenia argentea
CTCTAGAGGGTGAGCTCTATTTATGCCGATTTTTAGAAGATGTTAAAAGATGTTCCTATTCAATAGTACATGGCCATGTTGTCACTCCGAAAATAATACGATGAGAAACCAACAAGGAATCATGACGTATTGTAAGTGATTTCATGTATGAATGAAGAACCAGAGCGTTATCAAGCGCAATAGAATTAAATGAGCGCTTAACCAAAACCATAACCAAAAAAGATGACATATTGCCTTTGTTGGTTTCTTCCTCGTATTATTTTCATCTTCTAAAACTCTGGCATCAAAAGTGCGCTGTTACACTAAATTTGGACCTCTATGTAGTGTATTTTTCTAAAAAGTATGGCCTAGTAGGTTGTATACTAGGTTCAATACATAGATGTAAAAGTTCAGTTATCATTTTGTTTTCGAAAACGAAAACGAAAATACATCAAAATGGTATTTTGCGCAATATTGTCACTAGCCTATGTGTCGGACGGATATCGCCTTTAAATGACTTTTTCTTTAAATTTCTACACCAGAAATGGTTAAGCTTTCCAGCGATATACTGTATGGAATATTATTCATCCATCGTGTAGTTTTTTTGTGCCTTAAGATAATGGCCAACCCAAACGTGTATTTCTCTGTATGTTGTCATGACTGTGTTTTATAGAATGTTCGGGCGGAACCTACGGCCTGAATTGCGCATTCAGATGTGGCCAGACCTGTCACGATACGAACGTGTGCGATCATATCACCGGGAACTGTGGGTCATGTAAGGATGGGTACCTGGGGGCGCGGTGCGATCAATGTGAGTATACAGGGTGTCTGGCAAAAACCGGAACAAATTTCACGCCCTTATTATGCAAATTCTGTTGGTGGTATATGGACGCTAAATATCTCAAATTAAAGCGACACATATCTTCTTTCAGTCCTCAAAAAATTACAAAATTCCTATATACAGTTGTTGAGATATTGCGTTCGCAGTGGAAGTACCAAAAATGGTAGTGTACCAAATCGCACCAAGTCGTGTTTTACTAATTGTACAATGTTCACGCCCAGAGTATGCAAATTGTATGGGGTGTACATATGAGTGTGATATACGACACATAATTGTGAGGTGTAAGAGGATGAAGATATTGCGTTTTAAAATATACACACTAAATCGCAATATACCAAATCGTACCACGTTATTTTTCACATGTAAAATATCAGTTTAATGTCACAATTTAGTTAATTTTACATAAAAAAAAACCAGTTGGTCAGACTAAAAACCATACCACCGGGCACTGTGGGTCATGTAAGGATGGGTACCTGGGGGTGCAGCTGTATGATCAGTGTGAGTTGATGATTAGGCCTATACACACATTTGCAAAGTAAAAAAGACAGCTTCAAGTTAGTAGAATTTAGATGAATAACTTTGAAGAATCTAAAAGATTTTAGAGAATTTTAAAGAATCTTTTGAAGAATTAAAAAAATATGCATTAAAACAGTATGTGCAATGACCAATAACGTATCCATATAACTGGTCCACCGCCCCACCCCTATGGGCTCGTTTGGCTGTTCGTGGTCAGTGTCCAGCAGTTCAATGCTCACTGCGCATTCGAATTTCGAAGAGTTGAAGGATTTAGAAGGATTTTGAAGGATTGTGAAGGATTATAAAAGATTTTAAAGGATGGTGAAGGATTCTAAAGGATTATACAGAATTTTAAGGGATTTTAAAGGACTTTAAACGATTTTAAAGGATTGTGAAGAATTTTGGAGGATTTTTAAACGATTTTAAAGGATTTTAAATCATTTTAAAAGATTTGAAAGGATTATAAAGGATTTAAAGGGATTTAAAAGGATTTCAAAAGATTTTACAGGATTTTATAGGATCTTAAATTTTGAAGGATTTTTAAACGATTTTAAACTGTGGGTCATGTAAGGATGGGTACCTGGGGGTACGATGTGATCAATGCGAGTCGATGATTGTACACACTATATGCAAAGTTAAAAAAACAGCTTCAAGTTAGTTCAAGTTCAAGTTGTTTCACTACGGCGCACGAGACATATATGTAGTGTTGGTGGCTTGTCCTTCAACATGGACATGTAAACTGTAAAGTGACCAAAAGTTAGATGGGGCCGTACATAGCTCAGTGGTAGAGTGGTCGCCTACAGTGCCGAAGGTTCCTGGTTCAATCCTGGGCCGCGGCAAATGTTTGTGTCATTTTCCCTGTATTTCTGTAATTCTCTTGGGCAAGGAACTTACCCCTAATTGCCTCCACTAGTTCAGTGGCTAAATTGAGCAACTAGTGACAGGGTAGGAATTCTACTGGCTTCTTCCCTCTACCTTCGCGTAATGGAAGATGGAATAAATCCTGCCCACGTCCGCCGTCCGGTAGTTTCCTCTGGGTACTCCGGTTTCTCCACCAACTCACTTTCGGTCAATTTAGGCTGTATCTGTTCATAGCTTGATTGTGCACGCCGCCTAGATGTGGCTGTTGATCTATCGTGCATGCAGTTATAACTTATATGTCTCACTCGCTGAGTGATCGGAGTCAGTCTACTGACTAAAACGTCCCATATTATATTATTATAAATAAAAATTCAATATCGAAACAGCCTGAGCCTTACTAAGGGGCATGCTGGGACCACGTTGCACTAGTGTAGTCTAGACTCTTAGACTAATCTAGGGTGTCGGGGATGGATGGGTCAAGGATTGTTGCCGTCAATTTAGTCAGGTCGGGGATGGGGCAGTGAATTATATTTTAGGCCAGGCTGTTAGAGACATGGCACCTGACCTTGACCGTATGCACACACTAGGTTGAGCATAATAACTTTATTCCAGCTAGCCGTCCGGAGTCCGGATGCCGTTATTGCTTCTTGATCGCTGTCCGGAGGTCGACGAACGCATGCGTAGTTGTGTGATTTGCGGACTTAGGCAATGTTCATGCTCTAAGTTGCTCCTCAATTTAATAAAAAAATCGCCGCAGCCGGGAATCGAACTCGGGCCGACGGGGTCACTGACAGAGCATTTACCCACTAGGCCACGGAGGCGATGAGGTGACTACCCTGTTTTGCCCTTAAATATCGTCTGCTATAAGGGGAAGTAAGCATGTACGTAATTCTGGGTGCAAATTAACCACCTTAAACACGTATCGATTTTCCCACACGTGACGTTGAGCGAGGGTCACAGTCACGTGATAGATTCGACCAATGGTAGACCTCCGGACGGCGTTTATTTTTAACTTTGGCTGCTCAAACGTGCATCCTTATTCCTTACGTAACGCATAATAAATACTAAAATAGCCTCAATCACTTACTAATTTACTATCACGATACATCAAATAAAAATAAAATCATAAACGTAAAATTACAAAATTTCAATAATCTTACCATGATTAAACGCGAAGTCCCAGACAATAAAATGCGACACTCCTAAGTTGTCCTCTGTAACAGATCCCAAAATATCTCGTATTTCCTTGATTCTTGTGACAAAATAGGCCAAGAAATGAAAGCAGAAATACTTCTCCCGCCCTGCTGGAACTACTCAACCGTGAAGTTGACAATCAGGAAATGACTTTCTCAGACACCGTTGTCTCCCTTTGACGCCCATAGATATAGAAAATCCAGCTGATTAAATTAGCATAATATAATTAATTATTATACCGTCAGTCGGGGTTATTTGTGTCGCATTAATTTTGTCGATAGAATTTTCAATATTATAATGTTACACAATATTATACCAAGTAGAATGGTATGGGTGATACACTGATATCATATGACTAATGACTACAGTACAAACTAATCTATATACCGAACTAATAATTATTTGCCTGCAGGCTACCCCAAGAAATCTGTACATATAAAATTTCACCAACATTTCAATTGATACTTTTTATATAATTTTATTTGACAAACATTAGGCTTACACACCAATAAGCGTACTTATGCATATTATGGCACTTATGCATATGGCGCATAGGCTACAATGGCCCATAATATGCAATGGTCAGATGGTGGCATAATCGCTTACCTCTGTTAGACAATCATGAATCCATGATGATAATATATTATGCCATGTTATTATGAGACTGAGTTTATAAACTATGATAATTATTTAACACTATACTGTAGTGACTATACACAAAATTATGGTAGTCTGCCTATAAACTTATAAAGCATGAACTTCAATAACAAATTACCCCAGTCAACGGTACTCAATTATAGATTACTGTATAGACATCCTACATTAGAGATAGTACATGGACCATAATATTGCTATATCATCAAAAAGTTAATATATTTTTATGACTATACTAGTTTATGCCACAATCTGCTCAAGTTGAATACAATAATAATATTACATTTTCCTATTAATTATCACAAATGAGCTAAATAGACTATAATATAAACTGAGAACAATAATGGCTATAGTAGTAGCATAACTAGTAGCACAAACATACAATCAGAACAATACCAACATATAGGCCTTTATAAATATGATATTATTATATTGTACTACTGAACATTTGGTAGGCCTATGCTCAATTTACGAGTATTCAATGGACTACTTAAAAATATGCAAAATATTAAATTAATGCTTCACCCGCAGCAGTAAGTTGTGATTTACATATAATATTACACAAGTACCAGAAATTAAATCTACACTAAAGTTATCACAGATGGTTAACATAATAATTTACAGTATTTTCAACATAATAAATAAATGAGCACATGATTCATAACATTTATTTGGTTCAGTCACTTCAATGCGCACAGATGATCTGTGATTGCCAAAAATTTATTTTCTGTGATTTGTGATTATCAAAAATTCTCTGATCTATATTTTGATTGATAGATGATTGGAATTTTACTCAAAGAAAGCTGTGAATCATAATAGTATTAGTTGTAAGCTGTATTATCAAATGCCCGCCATTAGAAAAGTGTCAAAAGTGTGACATTAGTCAAATCTGATGAATGCACTGTAATGTTAAGATTTTTAGATGGTAAATTGCAGTCAATAGAGTTCAAGGGAGGTAAGTTCAGTCTGTTCAGGTAACGTATGAGCGACATGAGCAAATGATATCAACCTTCCGATAACAAATGAGTAAACAACTGTTAAGCTTTCCGGAATGATCAAATGAGTATACAAATAACAAATGGCATAGGCATACATGTAATTAGCAGACAAACAAATGAGTAGACAAACTGATAGCTGATGGCAAAATTCATGAGTAAATAAAAATGAGTGGAGAAATAACTGAGTAGGCCCTATACAAACTGAAAATGAGCAAACAATTTACGTTATAAACATAAATTATAATATCAGACAACCATTTGTATGACTGTATGTGGTAAAATGATAAATGAGCAGACAAGGTTTACTAACATCCGCGGGCAAAGACAAATGCGTACACCAAATACTTTAACAATTGGGTGAGGGAAAAAATGAGCAGAGTAAAATGTGAGCAAGAGGAGGAGTAATGTGTGAACAACACAAAAGCAAATTTATGAGATGACAAGATGAGCAGAACAAAAAATGAGCGGATAAATACATAAGTAGATAACAAATAAGTAAACTATGAATGCTCAGATGAAATGTTATCGGATAACACTCCAAATTGGATAAGTGAGCAAAGTATTATTTTTTATTTTACATGGCTATTGGTGAATGGGTACCGATGAAACAGAGAAATAGAATATAGCGATTACTGAGCAAATGAACATAAGAAAATGAGCAAATAATGGCAATTGGGCAGAATATAACAAATGAGAATAATCTCACGACGACAACAAATGAGCAAATGACAAACAAGTAAAATGAGTAGACGACAAATGAGTAATGTGAGTAGATAACAAATGAGTAATGTGAGTATATGACAAGGGAATAAGCCAGTGTAAAATTAACGAGTAAGTGACATGACAAGTGATCGAATTAACAAAATGAGCAGATGCCTAACGCCTGTCATGTACCGTCATAATAATGCTGTTGGTAACTATGGTGGACCATAACTTGAGCGCGAATTCGTGATGATTTCTGACCGAAATGTTCGGAACGTGTTGAGTCGAGTGAGAGTGGAGTGTTAGGTATGACGTGCCGTGGCGTGCCATAATGTGAGCCGTGGCTGCCGGGAGAAAAGTGGCCTCGGAGTGGAGTGTAAGGGGGCGTAACCACATTCACTGTGGGGTTGGTGCCGGGTATGGAATATCTGCAACAATCACAGACAATGTGTGAAATTTTACAGCACTACTATGTACATCTATGAAAGTTCGCGACAAAGTATTACTGTATTAACTGACATATAATCCTCTATCAACCTATGAGTAGTTAGCTCGGTCATGGGTTAGAATTCTCGCAGCACAGTCCCGACATGCTATCGATTCATTTCAAATGGATACCGAACTGCCACTTAGTGACTGATATGATGATATCCTCATGATAACATTGGAATTTGAGATGGGAAGTAGCGTAGTGTAAAGAATTATTTCCAAAATATTTGATTTTTAAAAGGTTGACATAAAAAATGGGTGAACTGTGTTCAGCCTGAACGCCTGTTTGACCAAAGGGCCCACTGGATCTTTATACGAGCCTTGTGGTCAGTGGTAGTATTTGAAAAAAAATTGCGAATTTATATACTGCAAATTCACGGATGTCCATGTTGCCATCGTACAAGTGTCTCAAATGCGGATTTGTAAGCTCGAGAAAAATCCCTGTTTTTGAATGGGAGCTGCCGAGGCGCGAACCCGCAGCCGAAAGCCTGTCAAATCGTGTCGATCAACAGACTGGCGTGCTAACCATTTCACCATTAGCCCACATGGGCAAGCACTTCACCTTAATTGCATACAGTGAACACAGGAATCCGGAGCTCCGTGATATCAGGGGGAGCACTCTACCACTGAGCTAATACCCACAATGAGAATTATGGACTGGTAAATACACGAAGTTGCGTTAAGTGACGGTTGCGAAGGAAAGATGTGGCGGAGAGGCGAGGGTTCGCCGTGCATGCATAGCTTACAAATACATGCATCATGCTAATGATGACATTGAGCTATAAAATCTAGAATATAATCTTACCCTCGTGACTCGGGCCTGGCAAGGTCGTCATCGCTGTCATACCTTCGGGGGTTGTCAAAGAAGTACGACTTGACACTGTGACTCTGGTTGGATATATCGGTCAGTGTCTGTTGGATAGAACATGATGGAATAATTATAGATGGCAGTGGCAGAGCAATAGGTTAGTAACCTCAACGTTTCCACTAGTTAGCCTCTGATTAGCCACAGTTTTAGCCAAATTGGATTTTAAAACAAAACAAAAAATTCCACATGTTTCATGTAATATTTTCTTAACAAGTTTATGAACAACATTGTGAGCCCGCTTAAATGTTTTATATCCATATTTTGGATCACCACAAATAACAGCTCGGATCACAATTAATATTTTTCGACACAAAAAGTTTCAGAACCACATTTTGAGCCACACTCAAAATATGTATTTTGGATTATAAGGTGAAATAATCAGATTTTGACCGACAAAAGTTTGAGAATCACATTTTTGGCAAGAGGTGTGAAAACAACATTTTTGAACACTGTTATATCGGGTGGGAATAAAAAACGGTCCCCATTTTTATATCGCTATCATTTTTGTAGTTTTGTATATATTTGATAGATTTTTTGCAGATATGTAGATCCACGTAATTGTGGAGCATCTGTAAAATTTCATTGGCGTACATAGTATAGTATAGCATAGTATACAGCGTGACGTTCTATTTAAAATTTATGATATTGGTTTATTTATATCGACTTTGTGTAATGTATATAACTGCGTGATGATTGGGCTGATGACCTTGCCAATGTGCACAGCTTTGACCGGTCAATTTATTTTACGATACAATTTTAATGTAGGCTAATTAATAATTATTACGTCGTCACTTTATAACAACACTTATATCAGCATTGTTTAAAAATTTAGCCTACTCAGACGCGGATGTTAACATTCGTTTCTACAGTATGTGCGATCGCAATGTTATCAAGGTGTGTTTTCGCGGGAAGGGTTGGCGTGGAAAGAGGATCCTCAACGAATTTCCAGCTAAAGGGCGGGTCAGTCGATTGCTGAATTGATTGACAAAGAAATTCGAACAGACCGGTTCGTTTGGACGCAAATTGGGAAGTGGAAGAGTGCGAACCCTTACTACGGATGACAGACAAATACCTACGGATCTCATCAATAGTCATACGTCTGTGACGAATATGAGCAAATCCTTGCGTATTTATAATAAATATAATAGTCTTCCAAGCGAATTTAAAGGAATAAACCCGTCAAAGCTATGTACTATGCAAGCTTATCAGGTCGATCATCAACACGTGACGTGACGTTATTTTTGAAAAGTTATGATATTGGTTTATTTATATCGACTTTGTGTGATGTATATAACTTTTTAACAATAGTATGTACTATACATATGTACTATGTAAATTTTCCACAATTGTGTCGATCTACATATCTGCTAAATATCAATACAATATAATACAAAACTACGAAAATGATAGTGATATATAAATGGGTACCGTTTTTTATGCCCACCCGATATAAAGTTTGAGAACCAGTATGACGCGGGCCAGGCGAGGGTTGTCAAAGAAGTACGACTGGACACTGTGGCTCTGGTTGGATATATCCGTCAGTGTCTGTTGGATAAGACATTGAAATTTTATATAGTGGCAGATTAATAGATTAGTAATTTCAACGTTTCCACTAGCGTGTGATTTTTTGCCGCAGTTTTAGACAAATTGGATTTTTAAAAATCAAATTATAAAAATTTGCCACATGATCATCATCTCATATTTTCGTAACAAGTTTATGAATGGTATTTTTGGGCCCACATAACATTTATATCCATATTTTTGAGCACAACAGTTCGGAGCCCCATTAATATTTTTTTGACATTTTGAGCCCAACTCAGTTTTACAATCATATTTTGGATCATAAAGTGATAGTTTAAGAAAAACCTTCTAAAATTGATTACAAACGCATCACAACCTTTAGAACGGAACTCTTCATTATTTTTCATTTTTAATTTCAGCATCAAAAAGGTGAAGGAGTGGGTACCAACTGTGTATATTGTCCTTAGATGGAGTAAGTATTGATTGACCACTTTGTAAATGGCCAATCAATGGCCTAAGCAACGAATGCAAATTTGACCTATTAATATATACATACACATACATAGTGTTCGTTGATGAGTAAGGCAGTGCAATACTATACTGTAAAAAGGTATGCTGGCGCGCACTATGCATGCAGTATATATGTGTTCCCTATACTGCAGTTATGCAATGTAAACAAACATTTGACGATTCACAAAAATGTGGTGTCGAAATGTGATGCTTTACTTTATATTTTTTACTCACCCAATTCAACATTTACTACTTCACTACTTCACCCATGTGTAGTTACAAATGCAAACCTTTTCGGGAGTGCTGGGTTTCTTGACCCTAAAGAAGAGAACCACAAGCGTTGTAGGCAACACCTCCCACACAAACAAGACAATACCGAATGAGACGAATGCGTACCCTTTCCGCAGGTCTATTATGTCCGCCTGTCGGGATGTAAACATATGTACTGACTACGATATACAGTATTACTGGGTTAATAATATTAACTTAATATTAATATTTATATATAATTTTTTTAATATTAACCTAGATCTGAAATAGGTTTCTGATTTTGCAAAGGTAAACACTGAAAATGTTTACACCCACCAATACCATTACCCTAGGTTAAGAAAATAATATATGCAACCTCAGTTTACCAATCTTGCAAAATTTGTACTGATCATATTATCACGTCTTCACAGGTGGATATATAGGTTGGGGAGTAAGGTGGTACTACTCACGCATAGGTAAATACTAAATAGCACACAAAACATCCAAACTAGCAATATGTAAGTTTGACGCTATACTCATTTTTGTATCACAAATCTCACCTGGTCAGTGACGTTAACCCAATCATATCCAAAGGTTGGAATCTTGAATTTGGGGTAGATTGAGATGAAATTATAGACGGCGCGAGATGAGTAGAGGAGGATGACAAGAGTGCAGAGGACGACTGAGTGGCAAACTGTTACACCCTGTAGTGTGGATAAAACAAATGTGATACAAGAATACTACATACTATGGGATGACAAAGGTGCAGAGGACGACTGAGTGGCAAACCGTTACACCCTGTAGTGCGAATAAAACAAATGTGATACAAGAATACTACAGGATGACAAAAATGCACAGGACGACTGAGTGGCAAACTGTTACACCCTGTAGTGTGGATAAAACAAATGTGACACAAGAATACTACATACTATGGGATGACAAGAGTACAGAGGACGACCGAGTGGCAAACCGTTACACCCTGTCAGGATAAAACACATATATAACAGGAATGATACACATAGGTGAAATATATGTCAGACACAAACAGGATAATTTAAAACTGTAGATGGAATAGAGATACGCAGAAAATGGTCCAAATGGATGGCTACTTCGATTTTTCATGATCATATGGTCAAATTCATTGATCTGTCGACGGATTGGCACATCTGCAGCATGTTGGACATAAGTGCGGGAGGTCCTGTACCGGGTTTGCAATTTCCAGCAAGAAACTAACAAATATACCTTGTCTGCTATGTATTTGTTGTGACAGCTGTGTCCTTAGCAATTCCTCTCCGAGTGACGTGTTGGAATCACCAAATCAGAGCTTTTTTTTACCTTAATTATAGCAGACACCGTACTGCAAAAGCTTGATGTGTTCCAAAACCGTTGTTTGCGACGGATTTGGCGCATCAACTGGCGAGA
>WNLI01086536.1:0-10804 GCA_025802215.1 Wirenia argentea
TAAAATCCGCCCGCCCGCCCCGATTTTCGAGAAAAAGTTGATGAAAAACGGACAATTATTTTTAGGGGGCCTTAGTTAAATAGCCTAATTCATTTTATCTTGGAGTAAACTGGGTAATGAGGATGTATTTTGCTTACAACTTACACAATACACAATTCCATACTTTTTCAGGTTCATGTACAGTAGAATACCTTGGAGCGTTGACATCCAACTCTGACTGCTATGACTACATGCTGCCTCTCAACTTTAGGTCAGTAACATGGTTGCACACTACTTAACATACAGTAACTACAGTACTCCCCCATTGGGTATGAAGGAGTATTCCAACAAAACACATTCATGGACGTACATTAGAATACCTGAGAGCTCGTACGTCCAACTCTGACTGCTATGACTACCTCCTCCCATATCAACTTCAGGTCAGTAACATTGTTGCACACTAATATAACTTCACTACTACCACAAAATTGGCTACGAAGAGTATTTGAAGAAAATCAACATCCTAGAACCACAGTTGTGTCTGTTCTCAAAGATTTTCAAATGGCAGCGGAGACTGACCGTAATCAGCAGACAGTACACGATCAAACCATGTATTATAGCAATACTTAGAATATCAAAGTTGATCTAAACCAATTAATCGCTATAAATGGTACATACAGTCTATTTTATCGACTGCTCGACGACATGACAATTAATACTATAATAAAAACCACACTGCACCATCTGGACAGGACACACAAGTCTGTTGCAAGTTACTTTCTCACATGGCTGGTACACGGAGCTAAATCTAACATACAGTATTGTAATTTCTGGGTGAAAATTGAGGACTGATATGAAAATTGAACAAGTACCTGCTGCGTAGGATTGTGGTGATCAGATTATCAGCATTATCATTCATCAGGAATTATCTAAAAGCCTGTGTGATTCATGCATATTTTGTTACTTAATATCCAATACTTAATAATTTGTCCATTCACAGGTGTACGCGAGTGTACTGGAGTACCCACGATGCACGGCGGCGATGTGTCTACACCTGTCAAGTCATCGAAGTCCAACCATCGACATCCCAACTCTCTCCCAACACCTCCATACACGACACCACCATCGCGCATGATCCCGCTCACCCCGACTACGTCCCGTTCGACCAACTACCCGCGTTTCTAAGCCCGTTGAAAACATCGCCGGATATCGTATCACCAGAATTTTCTCGCATAAAGAAAGTTACATCAAAATCATCAAAATCGAGTTACATTGACATCCAAAAACAATTAGAATTGACGAATGAAAGCACACAATCCACACCCACAAGCGCAATGTCGTTAGTCGAACAAAAACTAGCAGAACGGCAAGATTTGCTGGATTCGTTGAAATCGCTAAAACCACTAAAACCGCTGTTTCACAATCGAATTAAAGTCACGCCAAATCTAAGCATGTTGACTCCAAGCACACTAAAGCAGTTAAATGTTGATACAACCATCGTTTCTGACGTTGTGAAATCCATGCCACGCGAAATCGCACTGAAAAAAGACTCTTTATCAGCTAAAAAATCAACCCCCGTTGAAAAACCAGTTGTGAAAGTCGATAATCCTTTGGTAAACAATTTGGTTAAAGTTGTCGGACGATTAAATGATGCGGCGTCATCTAAGCGAAAAAAGAAAACCGATAAGCAGTCAAATTCATTGCCTACTAGTAGGAGTCCTAGTCGGGCGTCAACCGAGTCGAATGAATCGGACGAGCTGGGTTCAAATATACGAAGGATGAGTGTTGATGGGGCTATAGGCGATGATCTGACGAAAGGCACGCAAAGTGATGATGTCATAGGAAATGGTGATGATGTCACAATGACGCGCTCTAAAACTGAGGTATTCAGAGTTTCTATCACAGACAATCAAAAACTTGAATATTGTCCTGTTCAGGAAGACGAAATATCTCCTCAAAACATTTCTGTTGAAACTAGAAAGAATTTGAAATCGAAAGATGGCACAACGAACGCTAGAAAATCTGTAGACCTGACAAACTCCTCTGTGAAAAGTCATCGCAGTTTAGGATCACTAATTGACAATGCTATAACAAAAGCGATTATTCCGAAATCGCAAGTTGACAACACAAAACCTGATAGCTTGTTACGCGAATTGACAGAGAGTGAGAATGAGTATAATCTTCACATAAGCGAAAGTGACACCGATTTTGAGCTAAACGTTCCAGAAAGCGAACCATTTATTCCCAGTGTAAGTCATATCGATATGGAAAGTGATCATGATGATTTTGAGGATGCTCCGTTAGTAATCAACGAATCTGAACGCGTTTCTGACTGTAACATTAATTTGAAAGACTTGCGGATTGAGGTCGATAGAAATATCGTGGACGATTATGTAAAAAATCATAGTTTTACCGAATCCCAATGCAAAAAACAGAAAGTCAAGAAACGAAAACTTACAGATCCTGAACGTTACACTAAAGATACTGTTGACTTGGATTCAGTGAAAGTGAAAGTCGAACAAATTGATGAATATCACGGATTAAAATCACCAACATGTCGGTCGGAATCGCCGAATTTTAAACCGTGCGAGTTACAGACAACGGATAAAAGTGAATTTCTTTCGCCAAACTCAATAAACCAATCAAATTCCACGGATACAACTGGAACAATCGATCTAAACCTCAGTGGTAACAGCTTAACATCGCCGGAAGTTAAACATGAAATCACAAACTTGAAACAAAACAGTGATCGCACGAAGATTATCTCTCCGACTTTCACCAGTGAGCGACCAAAACGGATACGAAGGGAGTCGAAAAAATACGCCGATGAATACACGACTACCGTGAAACGACGTCGCAGTTCGACTCTCGAGATTAGTCCAATTTTACAGCGACAGGGTGTAGACACAACTGATGTTCCACTGACGAAAACCACCACAATTGTTGGAGAGAGTAAACGAAAATCAGACCCAACAAAAAAATCAGATAATGTTTGTAAAGCTAGAAAAGAACTTAATAAACCAACAAAAGATCTTGTAATATCGTCTAAACCACTTGAAATACCACCGAAGGATATTCCTAAACCAGTAACAGAAACTCCTGTATCATCAAAAACCACTGATGTTACTTCACCAAACGATAAACCCAACTTAAAATCCAACCCAAAACCTAACACATTTTTATCCGCTTTCGCGAACTTTTCAAACGCCCAACCTCCAACAAACATGAACCAATATACCCCATCCCTAATCAGAAAAGTTGGCGAACCAGTTTACAACCGAGACGGCGTTCTTATCGGTCATAAGTTATCTACACATAAACCGGAAATCCAGAAAAAAATTGCACCGTTGTATGTAGATACGACAGATAAGTATTCATTTCAAGATAATATTTCTAATGTTCCAACAACAGTTTCAAATGATATCATGAAAGTTTCAAATGAATCCATCGAAGTTTCAAATGATATGAAAGTTTCAAATGAATCAATGGAAGTTTCAAATGAATCAATGAACGTTTCAAACGAATCCAGGGAAGCATCAAATGACTCCATGGACGTTTCAAATGAATTCCCGACCGTTTCAGGCAGTTCATTCCAGATTTCAAAGCCACCTAATACTCTTTCAAATGAGTCCACGTCGGTATCTAACAATGCAGTGAAAAAATCAAGTAAGGGTGAAAGTCATTCCATTACCACACCAGAAGATGCTAGATTGTTAGAGAGTTTAGCGGCTAAACTTGCTAAAGTTGACAGTATTAGAGCACAGGATAATGTGAAAAATGTGACGGACATAACAAAAATGGTTTCAGTCGAAAAGATTGTCGAAAATATGAACCAAACAAAAATGGATTCTGACTTAAATGTTCTTGAAACGAAAGAGGGTGTGAAAACAAGCAACGACACAAAACAGGATTTTGAAGTTATCGTAATAGATTCCTCGGAAGGTGAAACTCAACCAAGTAGCCCATGTAATCCTGACGCATTTGATGAGATCGAGATTGGCTCATCTAAACCTGACCAAGTTGAATTGATCGATTTCAGCCCATCTAAAGCCGACCCATTTGAAGTTATTGAATCGGGCCCATGTAAATCTGACCCAATTGAACCAGTCGAATTCAGCCCATCTAAACCGCACTCAATCATAGCAATCGAATCCGGCCAATCCAAACCTCACCAAGTTGAAGCAATGGATTCTGGTCCATCTCAACCTTACCCAGTTGAAATGACTGAATCTGACCTAGTCGAATCTGGCCCATCTAAAACCGACCCAGTTGAACCAGAAACCGTTGAAACGACCGAGTGCGGTCCATCTAAACCAGAAACAGTTGAAACGACCGAGTGCGGTCCATCTAAACCAGAAACCGTTGAAACGACCGAGTGCGGTCCATCTAAACCCGACCTAGTTGAAGCGATCGAATCAGTCCCATCGAAAGCTGATCATGTAGAAGCAATAGAAACCAGCCCATGTAAACCTGACCCAGTTGAAGCGATTGATACTAGCGCATCTAAACCAGAAACAGTTGAAACAACCGAGCGCCGTCCGTCTAAACACGACCAAATCGAGTCCTGCCCATCTAAACCCGATCTAGTTGAAGCGATCGAATCAGTCACATCGAAAGCTGATCCAATTGAAGCGACCGAATCAGTCCCATGTAAATCCGACCCAGTTGAAGCGATCGATTCCGTCCCTAAACCTGACCCTATCGAAGCGATTGATTCTCACCCATCTAAAGCTGACCCAGTTGAAACGATCGAATCCGGCAAATCTAAAGTTGATCCAGTCGAATCCCGTTCATTTAAACCTGACCCAGTTGGGGCGCTCGATTCTGACCCATCTAAACCTGACCCATTTGAAGCAATCGAGTCCGGTCCATCTATACCCGACCCATTTGAAGCGATAGAGTGCGGCCCATGTAATCCGGACCCTGAAGCAATCGATTCCGTACCATCCAAACTCGACCCAGTTGATGTGATGGATTCTGGCCCAACCAAACCTGGCCCAATTGAAGAAATCAAGTCCGGCTCATCTAAACTTCACCCAATTGAAGCGATTGATTCCAGCCCATGTAAAGCCGACATATCCAACCCTGACCCAGTTGAAGCAATCGAATTACTTTATGACGACGATACAGATGATGAAATGCCGCCGCTTTTATACGACATGTCTTCACAAGATGAAGAAGAAATCCTAAATGAAGACCAGGATCCTCCATGTTTGTTAGAAAAATCCACCATCGACGGACATGATAATCTCAAACTGTCAAATTTTCCCGATAATTTCACCACTCTCGACCAAGAAACAACGGATAATGATAGTAACGATGTTCCTATTTTATCGGAAATTTCCTATCCCAAACTTATAATAAATGAAAACACTTCAGAAGATACATCAGTCGACTCAAATTTACTGTGTTCAGAAAATTTAGGTAACTTGACCGATGACGATACCGACTTTGCGCTGTTGACCCAAGATTCTGTAGAAACGCATGATTCCACCTCTCTCGAATCAACTCCGGTTGATTCAAATTCACAGGCGTCATACTTTGAACAGACGCTAAAATCAACTCTGGATTCAAACTTTAAAAAAGTAGAAGAGTCTCTTAAATCAACCTCTATAGAGTCCTCTTCGCAGGATATTACAAATTCTCAAGACACAGATGAACTTTCTTCTCAGTCAACTTCTTTAACAACGTCACAAAATGTTTCAAATTCACAAGAACGTGATGAACCATTGATATCTCCATCTCAAACCTCGTATTCCCTTCGACGGACGGCGGGACGGCGTAGCGAAGAGGTCACCAGACTTCGCGCTGCTAGTGGGGATAAAATTGCACCTGATCGAAAGAACGTGGTAGCCAAAGACGATTCTACTCCAGAACTCAGTCCAAATTTTGCTGAAAGTAGAACAGATGTACCAGTTTTGATTACAGAAACGATAGAAGAAAATTTGACTGCTGTGAATGCTGATGAATCTATGACTGGATCGCAGATATCACGGGATATTAAAACAGATGAGAAAACCAATGCAAAAACCGATGGCATAAACAACGAAGATACATCAGATTCTATTTCAAACAAAATCTGTGATTTCCCAATAAACAATGAGACAGATCAACATATAATGGAACAAAGCCTAGCTCATAGCTCGCCAGGAAAATCTGGCCCGCTTAAATGTCCGCGATGTAAACGATCGTATCGGACAAAACTCAGCTACGAATCACACAAAAAGAACTGTAATCTTCTCGATAGTTCAAGCGACGAAGATGATGAAGATAATTTCGAGAAAGAGAGCCCAGAAAGTGACTTCGTAGAGGAAGATGATTCCGACACAGAATGGGTTCCGAGTTCCGCGAAAAAACAGAAACAACCAAGTCGTCGGACATCAGACCCTCTTTCTGCCCAAGATTCAGATCCTATACAACACACAATCCATACACGACACACAAGCGGTATCGATCAACGAAAAACATTCGACGGTTTCTTGTGTCGAAGTCAATCGCGAAAAACTCCACAAATGCACAAAGATGATGGGAGTATTGAAGATATTCCGATTCTCACACCTAGTACTGATGATAAAACAATTAAACGAAAACGTGGTCGACGTACAAAAAAAGACGACGATGCCATAACACCAGCAGAATTACCGACGTTTTCTTCCGAACGTCCAAAACGTGCCACAAAAGTTCCCGCGAGGATATTCAACGAGTCGTTTGTAATCGAACCTATGATGCATATTGAGAAACCGGAAAGACCACCGAAAAAGACTATGATGTCTCCGAAACAACGAGACATTATCCTCGCCGAAGCAAGTGATGCATCAACACCAGATTTATTGGAGAAGGCAGATGAAGGAAATATCAGTGAAGGACAAAATGAAATTTTTGGACTTACACAAAGTAATCATAGTGTAGAAGAGATGCCCGATTTAACTGGACAGTTAGAAAATAAAGATACACAGATGTCCGAAGATGAAGATGAAATGAAACCGGAGTTTCCTGTTTGTCCGCCAATGCAGGATGTGTTTATGGTGAACTCTGTATCATTGGCAGATGGATCGATGGCTGCAAACCGAAGCGATATTAATGTGAATTATACCGAAGGAATTACTGATATTGAAACGCAAAATAGACTGAAAGCACAAGAAAATTTATGGAAGGAAAAAAATAAAACTGTATGGCAAAAGGAAGTTGAAGCCCCAATGCCGATATTAGACAGGTTTGATAGTAGTGCGGACACTGGGGACAAAAATAGTGAGTTTGGCGCGTTTGAAAAACAAATTAACGTTTTGGAGAAAAAATTACGGTCGTTAGAAGATGAGATTATTAACCTAGATACGGACAGCGAAACTGAAACTGAAAGTTCACAAAATACGGCAGAAACTAGACAAGTTGATACCAATGTTACTACTTCAACTTCTCAAGGTTTCGACTTTTTTCCGGTGAGCGTCGTTACTGAAGAAACCATGAAGCCTGCTGTTATAAAGCAACATGTAAATGTTATAGTCCCGGAATCCCAACTTGGCATGCCACCTCAAAAACTGAAATATTACCAGCAGATGAGAATTAATCCGGCTTCATCCGTTCATTATTCGCCAGTTTTTACTCCAAAAACCAACGCTAATACATACGGAGCAAAACCATCTTACACACCAAATGTTCTGTTATCCCCAAAATCATCAAATCATGAATCTTTAGGAGCAGATGATAACGCTACAAAAATCATGGTCTATCCCAAAACAGCATTTGCGAGTTCCTGTGCTAGTATGCTACCCTTTCCCTTGAACACGACAACAACGATGTCCAACGCACGGACGTTTAACATAAAATCAAAAACATCGCCGCAAGGTTTAACAATAACCCGCATTCCACCGTCTGAATCGTGTCAAATATCTCCAGTAAGTATATCACATTTGGATATCGCGACCTCAAATACCACACAATCTCAATCCAGCCTAACTGGCTCATTGACTATCCGCGAACATTTAAGTAGACCTCGACCGAATATTCTCTCCCCCACGCGTTCAAATTCTCAATCCAACATAACTCCAGAAACTAACTCAAAACTTCGCAAAGCATTATTGAATAAATCTGAATATGCTTTTAGTCAGGAGACCAGTCAAGAGAAAAAAATTAGCGATGTTCAACCCAAAGTTCTGCATGATCCTACAAATATTCTCACAAGTTCTAATTCCGTGGTTCTCCATCGAAAACCAGTACCAACCTCACAAAGCGTCATGAATTTTGTATCTGGTTGTCAACAAAACATTGTGAATATACGCACAGGATTTCCTAACGTCATAAACGTATCAGCGGGAGGTATGCAAAATTTTGTGAACGCTTCAATTGGCGTGCCGAATATCGTCCAAAACACTATGGATGTTCAGACAGGTATAAATTACGTAGGATCATTCGTTCTCGGTCAGCACATAACAAATACTGTTAAAAGTATCGGGTATATCAACGAAGCTCACTCTGTTGCAGGGAACAAAATCCAGGTTATCCGACAACCGGTTCAAGTTATACAACCAGTTATTCAACCAGTCTTGCAACCGATTTTACAACCGGTGATACCCCAAGCGATATTGCCTCGGTGTAGCGTACGGCTACCTGTACGTGCTGCCATACAACAAGCTCCGTTTGTTGGGAAAATCCGGGTATTAAACCCAGCGGCGAATTGTTCAGATCTTTTAAAACAGATTTCACGTGCCAAGCAAGGTCTGGAGGTTATACGAACAGTAAATTCTAATTCCACACCTCGGCTGAGTATTTTACCATCTTCAAATTCTACGAATATCACGAACGTCACACCACCAAGTCAACATCCATCGAAAACTACCTCACAAAGTGTAAATACTGTTCCTTCACCGGAAACCATCACTGAACAAAATCATAGCGGGAATTATTTCGCCGTTTCTGCGGCGTCTCCGAATTTACCAACAGACGATCATGGTTACAGTAACCAAGCGAAGAATCTCCGAAGCGTATTGTTGGACCACGATTTACAGCGACCGGGTTATAGAAAATCTGTAGGCGGATCAAGTTGTACCCCATCTCAAAAAATGTCTCCACATATCGGAAGTTATCTGTCGTCAAAAGCGTCGTCAATCATTGGAAGTCATGCGTCGTCGGTGAACGTTTCTTCACATATTACAAGTTGTACAACATCTGCAGGTTATTCTGCAAGTCATCTATCGTCTGCGAGTCGGTTATCGGATCGTGTGTCAACAGAAATGATACGATGTCCTCCGGCCCCTAAACCACACCCGCAAATGGTAGTGATACCATGTCCTCCACCAGCAAAACCACACCCGCAAATGGCATCGGCTTCAACACAGGCGCGATTGATCCCACAAATGCCTCTTGCGCCGACGTTTCCGCGATCATCCATTATGAAAATGGCGAGAGTATCGTTAAAAACTGGAGAAATTCTCTCGACGAATGATATTGTACCACTACCTGAGCGAAAACGATTAATTCCTGAACGAAAACGAGTTATTCCTGAAAGAAAACCATCAATTCCTGAACTCGTCGAAACGCTGTCAAAAATGAGTAGAGATTTCATCAGTCCAACAAAAAGTACGGAAAAATCCCAGTCGGAAATATCTCAATCGGAAAAATCCCTCACGGATAAATTAACCATGATTAATCGCGAGATGATCGACGTTAATCGTGGTAAAATCCTCAACGAAAAACAAATTATGTCGTACTCGACACAGACTTCAAAGCTAAATGTTCGAGAAAACGTTGTAGCGGCTTTGGTGAAAAAACTGGTCCGAGAAAGCAAACGTGTGACGGGAATCGCAAATATAAAAGCTGTGCAAACAAACTTGAAGAAAACACCGAAAACTCAGTTGGATAAATCGGTATCAGCAAAATTTCTGTCGGGAAAACCTAAACACATGAAGATTAAGAAAATTGGATCTGTAAAAATTACAAAACAGCCGTTAATTAAAAAACAGGCATCAATTAATAAACGTCCGCCATCTGCGAGAGTTCCGAAACCAACAAAAAAGAAACTGAAAATGTTAGAGCAAGAACGATTGGACGATGAAATAGAGGCTATTAGTATTACTGAAAATGGACAGCTACCAATTCTTATCACAAGGAAAAATAAACGACCGTTGAAATATTCGAGCGTTCAAGCCACACCCAAGTCCAAGCAACTCGATCTAGGTAATTATATTTGTTATTTTCTGTAGGCTATTGGTATTACAAAGTAGTTGTGTGATTTATTTCCATTGTTTTCTAATCTATTTACGATGCTA
The DNA here is from genome assembly GCA_025802215.1 of Wirenia argentea. NCBI lineage: Eukaryota > Metazoa > Mollusca > Solenogastres > Pholidoskepia > Gymnomeniidae > Wirenia > Wirenia argentea. Next base: position 10,242 of record WNLI01086536.1, read on the forward strand.
TTATGTCGACTCGGATTTCTTTCAATGCTACCATTTTATTATCTTTGCCTGGCCTTCTATACATGATAGATATTTGCCAGTGATTAGTCTAAATTCTGCAAGAGCAAAAACGTAAGCTGTGACATCTCTTAAATCGAATACATTTTAGAATCATTTTATCATTATTTTCGTCTGCGTGCAGGAATGTAAAAGTGCGACAGAGGTCGCATTTCCGCATCCATCACCAAACAGTATCATATACGGCCAATGAAACAGGATTATATCATCGGTACCCATTTGCTATATCTAGGTACAACCGTGTCTATATGGCTATATGACTTGCCCAAGGACATGCACATACTTCGCAGAGGATTAGACCTACGACAAATCGGCATGACATTGTTCAAATCCATGATGTTCTACTTGCAAATCGGATGTTTTCCCCACTGAGCATATCATATCACACGCTAGACATTATTGATATCTGGTTAAGTATTAGCTAATGCAATATGATATGTGGCATTTGTCCGTCACATCACATTCTATGAACTGATTTTTAGGCTCTTCTAAAAATAACCATAGGC
>WNLI01086647.1:4976-17300 GCA_025802215.1 Wirenia argentea
CCCACCTTTTGCCACCTTAAATGTCGTATTACACCACCCCTACCGCCCGCTCCCCCACAAGTACCCCCCCCCCCCCCCCCCCACAACAACAACAACAACAACAACAACAACAGGGATATGCCCCTCAACAACCTGCCCACTCACAGAAACAAGGACCCTCCTCTCAGCTGAAGCCCCTCACCCATAATGTCCATGGTCATAGTTAATACACATGTAGCCTATTAGGAGGCATAATAGCTGACATATATCCCATAATGTCGTATTACAGCAGTCGTATCAGCCCCCGCCCAACCACAGGAACAACAGCAAGGGTACGCCCCTCAACAACAACAACAACCTGCCCACTTACAGCAACAAACTTATTATGGTACACCCTTAACTCCTTGATTGCCAAAGACGTATATATACGTCATGAGAAGATGCAATTTATTATCCTGGCAGTCAAATAGTTAAACATGCGACTGTTTTTTTCCTTGTTGAACAATCACATCCGTGTATTGTATTACAGCAGCCGTATCAGCCGCCGCCTCAACAATACCACCCCCACAGCAACAACAACAAGGGTATGCGCCCCAACAACAACAACAGCAACCTGCCCACTCCCTTTGTAGTTGAGACATCTGTACTTGGACTGACGTAATAATTTGCTAATTACAGCAGCCGTACCAGCCGCCGCCCCAACAATACCACCCCCACAACAGCAACAACAGCAGGGCTACGCCCCTCAACAGCAACCTGCCCACTCACGGAAACAACTTCAACAAATGAAGTGTTTTTTTCACATCCCTGTATTGTATTACAGCAGTCGTACCAGCCACTGCCCCAACAATACCACGCCTATGTCTATCGGTTTAATTCCTAAAGGACATGGTGTCCATCATGGGTGTCCATCATGGGTGTCCATCATGGGTGTCCATCACAACAACAACAACAAGGATATGCCCGATCAACAACAGCTTCCCCACACCCGTAGTAGTTGAGACGTCTGTACTAGGACTGATGTAATAATTTGCTAATTACAGCAGCCCTACCAGCCGCCGCCCCAACAGTACCACCCACCACAACAACAACAAGGGTACGCGCCCCCTCAACAACAACAACAACAACAACCCGCGCACTCGCAGCAACAAGGTTAACCATAGTCTACAACGTTACAGTATAAAGCATCGTCATTCGAAAATTCTATATTGCACTCCCAAAAACGGTTACATACCCCGACAGTTTTGATGTTCGGCGAGTCGCCGACCATCATTTTCTCAGAATGACATCACTGTATTATGTCTCAGCATTCCTGTTTCCTCATCAAATAGAGGCAGAGAACTCTGCTAGTAGTGACGGGGGATCCATGTGCTATGTAGGTTGTGGCTGGTACAAGTTGACTTAGGTACCGACACAGCGACACTAGCATATACAGATGAACTCTGCTGTTTAAGAGGCCGGTTGGTAAGTGTTGGAAGATCCCTGATTGGTCGATGTAAGCAGCTTGCCACCACCAACCCGACCTGAGGTAACACATCAGAATTAATTTGGATAAGACTGAATGGTGTAATTGAGGGTGCCGCAATGTGGTGTAAAAACATCTTCCCATAAGCTAACTAACTACCCGAGGACTAATATGGCTAATCTAATTTCAATGCAATGTACATCGAGCTTGTACATTGGGAGGACCGGAGGATGTTTACTTGAGACTGTTCTGGCTCGCAAATTTTGTAGTATGTTGATATGCCATGTGTCAATGTCATAATCATAGGGTAATTATTATTGTTAGCCTATCTTTACATTGGCTAAATTATATTGACCAATCAGGTTGGGGGCTGCGTCAACCACTGAAAAGAGGTCGGGCAGATTTAAATGTTGTAAATTAATTTGCGACTATTTTCTTACTAATTTTTTGATACAATTTATATAATTGCTGGCATGCTTTTTTGGTCAATGAATTAAAGTTAAAACTGTATTTTGTATGTAATAATCTTAGTAAGATGTGAGCGTATTTTCATAATTAACTTGACTTTTTCATAAACTGGAATTACATAATTTTCATTAACTATTAATTTTATTATAGTTGTCATTTATATAAGATATCGTTTTTCATATAACTTTTGCATGGATTTTATGGCTGTATTTATAATTGTAACATAATAATGTTGTCAATAATGTACTACTATGACAAATGTTTTGTAAGGTAATAACAAATTCTGTGTAATGTTATACTAACTGCAGTACATTTTAGGTTTATTTTTGGATAGCGATTGTGTTAAAAAACTTCTAGCCATCGCATTGGCCACTTTGAAAAATTTAACGGATCAATAATAAACAAATTTTATATAACATCTGATTTAGTATACTATAGAAAAATATTTTTTACTTTACAATTAAAGACATTAATTTTCATGAATATATTCTATATATTAAAGGGGCACTCCAGGCAAATAATATCTTTTGAGGGATGATAGGGATGCTATTGAAGGTCAAATTAAGCCTACATGCTAAGGCAGTATCTTAACCCTACCCCTAGTATGTAGTTGGACTACCTCTGGTTAAGGAGAGCATCTCCAACTAAGAGGTAGTTCAACTACATATTAGGGGTACGGTTAAGATACTGTCTTAGCATGTAGGCTTAATTTGACCTTCAATACCATCCCTCTCATCCCTCAAAAGATATTATGTGCCTGGAGTGCCCCTTTAAGATGGCCCGATAGAAGTGGCAACAACATTTTATGCCATGATTATGTGTCCCCAAGTTCATTATGTCATACAGTAGAAGATGTACAATTTTACAAGTGCTTCATTTTACTACTTATTACATCATCATCATCATTAAACTAGAGTAACATGGGTTGTGTACTAACCTTGCTATACTTGTCCAGCTAAACCGGTATGTTCAGAGACAAACTGGAAAAGTTCCCGTAAGTCCCAGTTCGAGCTAGACCTAATCTACGTTCTCTCGGTATGTTCCGGAAGATACTGGTTCAATTTTCAACCACCTCCATGCGCAGGTAGAAAGTAAATCACTTCACTTCGCTCCGACACGCTTCGCTTTATTTCGCTAGTATAGCAAGTTTAGCAACGTAACATCAAGCGAACCTGATTCGGATTGGTTTTATCATGTATTGGGGATTTTGACGAGTTACGTCCCATGCAGCACAAGGTCACGACGGTCGACCAATCGATCTGCCCAACTTTCTCCCAGTATAGAGCGGCATGTGTAGTATCGGTACAATTTTCGAAGTGATTTAAAACTCACGTGAATAAAATTCACTTCACTTTGGTTTGGAAGTATAGCAGCAACTTTAGTGTGCGGCTTTTATCTGATTAATTGCATACCGTCACATCCCTTCATATGAAAGCTATTACTGAGCCATAACTAAGGTTGTCAACCCCCCTGATAACTGTAAACCACATTACATTACCGTGATACTGCGAATAACTGTAAATTAGTGTAACATGGGACTGTGAGTGTGCCAGCGCCAGATTAATACCATGCCATCATATCCTCTCATATGAAAGCTATGACTAGGCCATAACTACCACTCCGTTACTCAGGTTATCACCTCCCTGATAACTGTAAACCACATTATATTACCGCGATAAGAAGATTATTTGTACATGACCAACGAAATAGATCCACGCGAAAAAGATCCATGCGAAATACGATCCGTGCGAAATAGATATGTGCACATGATGGATGAGCAGCATGGTGTAGTTATTGTCATTATTACCTTTCTGCTGTAATGTGTACTATATAATATGACAGCTAGATTTCAATAGAAGATAATTAAATATTTTCTATGAAGCGAAAGCAGTTGACAGGAAGATTATTATATGTGATTTATCTCTATGACTGGAACTGGGTCAGGGTGATTAATGTCAATGGAAAACCATACAGTAGGCCTGTGCACATAATCCATTTGTGGGTCGAACCACACCTTGACCATTGGCCTTGACCATGTTCTGCTGTGGTTCACCTACCCTGGACTGGAGCCTATGGCCTCAATGCTAACCTGCCGATGTTGTTTGAAGTTTGAACACCTACTCTGGAACCAACGATAAACTGTTGATGTGGTTCACCTACTCTGGAGTCTATGGCCTCAATGCTAAACTGCTGATGTGCTTCACCAAATATATACTCTGGAACCTCTGGCGCCAATTATAAATGGCCCATGTGGTTCACCTACTCAGGAGCCTCTGGAGCCAATGATAAACTGTCGATGTGGTTCACCTACTCTGGAGCTAGCCTATGGCCCCTATGATAAATTGTCGATGTGCGTACCTACTTTGGAGCCAATGTGATTCGCCTACTCTGGAGCCAATACTAAACTGCCAATGTGGTTCACCTACTCTGGAGCCAATACTAAACTGCCAATGTGGTTCACCTACTCTGGAGCCTCTGGCATGATAAACTGCCAATTTGGTTCACCTACTCTGGAGCCAATGATAAACTGTCAATGTAGTTCACCTACCCTGGAGCCAATGCTAAACTGCCAATGTGGTTCACCTACTCTGGAGCCTATGGCCTCAATGCTAAAGTGCTGATGTGCTTCACCAAATATATACTCTGGAACCTCTGGAGCCAATTATAAATGGCCCATGTGGTTCACCTACACTGGAGCCTCTGGCGCCAATTATAAACTGTCGATGTGGTTCACCTAACCTAGAGCCTCTGGCACCAACAATAATCTGTTGATGTGGTTCACCTACTCTGGAGCCAATACTAAACTGCCAATGTGATTCACCTACTCTGGAGCCTCTGGCATCAATGATAAACTGCCAATTTGGTTCACCTACCCTGAACCCAATGCTAAACTGCCAATGTGATTCACCTACTCTGGAGCCTCTGGCATCAATGATAAACTGCCAATGTGGTTCACCTACTCAGGAGCCTATGGCATCAATGATAAACTGCCAATGTGGTTCACCTACACTGGAGCCTCTGGCGCCAATTATAAACTGTCGATGTGGTTCACCTACTCTGGAGCTGAGCCTATGGCCCCTATGATAAATTGTCGATGTGCGTACCTACTTTGGAGCCTATGGCCTCAATGCTAAACTGCCAATGTGATTCACCTACTCTGGAGCCTCTGGCACCAATGATAAAGTGCCAATGTGGTTCACCTACTCTGGATCCGCTGGTGCCAATTATAAACGACTGATGTGGTTCACCTACCCAGGAGCCAATGTTACTACTGATGTGGTTCGCATACCCTGGAGCCTCTGGAGTAGGTTACATATTGTTACACGAAAAGGAGCGACAGTTACAAATGTGACAGTTAGGTCATAATCATGTACTCGTGCCTCTCTTGATCGAATAGAACGTCACCGCGTTATTTCTCGCTGTCTGATATTTTCATATGATTGACACATTGCCACCAAACCTATGTCACGGAACTCGTGGCAATTTTCTTATGTAATTGACTTACGTACTGAGACGTCTCGCACTAGTGACCTCCACCTAACCCAGTCAATGCTCGCACGTCATAAATGTGTACCGTAATTGTGTTGGTAGACACGGCTTGTCATCCACGGAAACCGCTAAAAGGACTTACACAATGCCTAGTCTGGCGCCCTGTAGGTACATGGTCCGCAGATAAAAGTACACGGGTACTTCCCATTATATCCTTTCTCCGAATATCCCCAACCTAATTTATTTATGTTATATCACCTCAATTGTATTCCTCTTATAAGTACGGCTGGCATAATTACATTCTTTAGCTGCAATAGGCATTAGGCAGCATGCTAGACTATTATTCTTCACAACACAGGAATCAGGATGCATGTATTATAATAGACTTTATAAAACAAATAAAATTATATTAAACTACAGCATTCAACTTCTAACAAGAGGCTCAAGGGGCCTCAAGACGCTCACCTGCAATTTTTCAGTGCAGCACCAGCTTATATTCTGAGAAACTTTGATGAGGCTATCAGGCTAATGAGTAAAGATGTGAAATATGAAGAATATTTTTGCATGAGTTAATGTTGATATGTCATTTTTTGACCGCCCCATTGGACACGTCCCTTTGAACCGATTTAGACGATTCGAACAAATTTGAGTACCGTAGTCCCAAAGATGCCTCATGTCGCCAGCCGATAGCAAAAGCTCAGCGGGTGAGCTGAAAATTTAATGATTTAAGTCATACTCTCGACAATCTGTGTCTTGCCAGTATCGTGTCACTCATTCACGTGACACAATGTTTACCAAGTGTCCCGTGAGTTGTGACATGTAATCCAGATATCCAATGGGGATAATATCAATATGTCTGATCAGGGATTGCCATGACTATCTATTTCTATCTATATTAACCCATAAAAGAACACTTTTTTATATCATGCTATATATTTTTAATATTTTGAGGTCAATATAAATATTGTTGCTATTTTCTGTTTTGTCTATGCAGGACAAGATGTATGAATATCACGTAGATAGGAACGATAGCGCCACCAAACTCCAATTGGTACTCTCTATTGTAAGGAACAAATACACTCATTACCTTGCTATCTATACTGATGGAGCGTACTCTTTTAGTACACATAGAGGGGCAGCATCCTTTAGCATCCCAGACCTTGAGACTATAGAGAGTAAGAGAGTAACGGACCACTGTGGAGTCCTTACAACAGAACTCACTGCCATTCATATGGCTCTGTTATTCGTTAGAGACCAACAACACAGTAGAATCGTTATTCTTACAGACTCCCTTGAGGCACTCAGAGGTTTAGCGTCATATGGCTACAGTAGGGAAAATAGAATACTGAATGAAACAAAAGAACTCCTATACGAGCTAGATAGGCAGGGCAAACGGGTCCAATTTGAATGGCTCCCAGGACATATAGGTTGTATCGAACATGATAGAGTAGACCATGCAGCTAAAAATGCGCTGAATAATGCCATAGTAGATACAGCGGTCAGTATTACACCAAAACAGATATATGCAAGTAATAAAAAGTCCTTCAACGCAAAATGGCAGATAATGTGGGACAACTCCTCAAATGCTCGGAAAATGTATAATATCGTACCGCAAGTGAAACATAGTAGCACTATATCTAAATATGACGTTAAACCAAGACAGCTAAGATCGCGCTACAACCGTCTCATATGTCAGCACAGCAAGCTAAATTATCACCTACACAAAATGGGTCTGGTAGACTCTCAAATGTGCGAGGTATGTGATGTAGCCGAGACAGTAGAGCACTATATCATGTCGTGCGAACGATATAATATACAGAGAAATGCTCTAATGACAGAACTAAGAGGGGCGAACCAGATCCCAATCACACTCAGCGATATTCTTCTACCAAAGGACACCAAATCTATGAAATCACTATGTCGATTTCTATCATCCACAAATAGGGATATATAGCACTATATGCACCACGTACCAACATCGTCGTTCATACCTTAATACCTATTCCAAAGTTTTATAAATGTAAGCAAAGCTAGATACAAACAACAGATATAGATATAAAGCCGAATGTCGAAACTCTGACAGCCAGACAGCTAAGACACCTATGATGAAGTTTAACTACAGATCAATGATATCACAGCCGTGAAATAAGAGGGGTGGACACGCTGGGGGTGGTCCCCTGGACAGCGGGCGGCCGCCGTTTCCCAGGCGGCGCTCTCGGCTCCCTCGGTCCTGTACGCTCGGTGCCGGCGCGTGGGGTTGGGTGGAACCTGCGTGCGGTGACAGGTGGTCACCCGGATAGCCCTGCCATCCTACCTGAGCGATCGACATTTTAGGGGATTTCCTAAACCATCTACATAGTCCGGAAACTATAGATTTGTAGAAGCTGTCATCAACACAAGTGCTTATTGATTAGTAATTCCTCAGTAGTAACATCCAGTCGGTATTAGACCCTTAACATGACAACCACCATGACTACTAGTATACGATGGAAGGTGATCAACGATCACTGAAGGGATGATCAGGATTGGTGGGCCATCGGGTCGCGGCGTAATCGCTGGGCTTCGGGGCTTGCTGGGTCGATGCGGTCGGCTGGCGCCTCGGTTCTCCACGCCTGTCGGGTACTACTTTGACGATTCTCTGGTCATTCCCGCGGATACAGGGGTCACTGGGTACATGCACTGTGGAGTGGTTGCTGTCCTTCCTTGTCAGTCTATTCTTCCTCTGGATGTGGGTGGAGGACTCCGCCACTTAAAGAGAGTAGGGGTTAACCCTATAGCCCCGGGCTTACACAGAAGTACCTCTTGAATGAGGACGATAGGCCTTAAAATCTGGCACAGGTAGAGGGTAGGGGGCGGCCTCTGGCCCCGGGCAGGCACAGCAGCACCTCTTGAATGAGGACGTCGGCCTTAAATAACAATTGCACTCAGAGGGACCGACCATATGCAGGGGGAGTATTTCATAGATTGGTGAGAGAGGGGAGGGACCACTCGGCAGTGTGCGTGTCCAGTGCTTGCTGGATCTTGGGGAACAGGCCAGAGGTCTAGGTAAAGGGTCCGACGGGCGGGAGGATGTGGTAGGCGGGTTTGCCGCTCGATGCAGGGTGACGTGGAGCGCCGCGGCTTGCGCAGTTGGCTTGGGGTCGCACCTTTCGTGATGGGAGCACTCGGGGATGGCGGAAGTACATCAAAGGGCTATTAGGCAAGTCAAATAATGCACTAATTAACTACGAAGGCAATTACTCACTCAACTACCAGTGAGAGGTCACATTACCCTATACTTTATCTTATTCATATAACTATTTTTCTCCCACGTGAATAACTTTTAGCTTTGGTTTATTTTCCATGACTATACTGTATAATGTTCATTACTACATATATAAATATTTTATATTTTTTATTATTAATATTGAAATAGTCTCTCTCTCACTACATTTTCCCCTGCTCCTGGATCCGTTTTTCCCCTTTCTCTCAGTATACCTTTGGTCATTCTGGGGCTGTTGAAAGACGAGAAGTCAGTTGACAGAGGTGCCTGACTGACTGTCCAAGGCTGCCTATAGGTCATGGAGGGTTCGGTGTACCAATTGGGCGAAGAGACCAGGACATGGAAGGGGCTGCAATATATTTATTTAGTAATTTTACGGATGATTATTGACAAAGTAATCATAATAAAATATTGATAGTAATCTAATTCACTTGGAAAAAAAAAGAAAAAAAAGAGATATATATATATAAATATATATATATAAATATTTAGTCAAAATTAGTCTAAATTCACCGATACCATAATAATTACTACGAATTAGGTATAAATATTATAACATACATACAATATTCTGTATCATATTAAATTAATGTAACAAACTAATCATACTGAATACTAACATTTTATTTACTATGGGCACTAATATATTCAGCATAATTTAAAAGGAAAAACCCACATACTCCCATGGCGTAAATTAGCAAAGCTAGGTACACGCCATTAAAAATCCCAATAACCACCACTTTTAGTCATTTCCCCAAACAAATTCATAAAATTAATGTGAGCTGATGTGATTGCAGCTGGCGTGGGTTCAGACCTGTGTGTGTATGACGTAGACTCAAACCTCGACCTCACCCATCACAAGGCAGCTCTTCATGGAGCTCGCATCCACATCATACACGCATGTCCAGGTATGAAGACAAAAAAGTATAATATTATTATTTAAGATATTAAATAATGTAATTCATCATTAATATTAAAGAACTATAGAATCGACAGGTGTCTCGATTTTCAACGGTCACAACCGACGCCTCCATTGCATTTGCAGATTTTTACGCGCATAAAAATACCAAAATTTTCTGAAATCTTGAAATCCTGGTAGGTCACCGTCAAACACTCAAAATGATATTGATACCGGAAATTCATGTCTACATCCGGTCAAAAGAGCGGACAAAATAACATCGCATTCGCTTTGTTACACAACTTGTTTTCATACATCTAATTTGAGTAATTTATTACTCTTGTTAACTTCATTGCCTCAATTTGCCTGTACTCTCTCATTGACAAATATGTTTAGATATACATTTTTGCACTAGTGCTAACATAAATTGTGTTATAATTTCAGTCGCATCTGAATACGGCAAACATCTACTCTGTGTTGCTGGGTCGAAGTGTGCTCGAATCATGACCTTTGACCTGGTGACCCACACTCTACAACCAATCACTGATCAGGCTCAGTTCAGTGATTGGATCCTGGCAACTCATTGGCTGAGAGATGAGGGGGTGTCGACTATAGCCCTGGCCCTGGCACACAATGTTGTAGTGTTGTGGGAATGCGCCGTAAACCGGGTGAGGAGGCGAGTTTGCTGCGAAGAAAATTGTTTGTTGTATCCTTTTGGAAATTTGTATTACACATTTGAAATATTGAATACTGTATGTATTTTACAGTTTCAAATGTTTGTTTACTGTATATTACAGTTATCAACGTTCAGTCGTTCATAAAGAATTACAGTGACTATTCAGTATTCATTCACATTTTATGCATGCCGTGCAAAATAATTATGTCTCGCATGCGTAGAATAAACAAATACTGTATACAACCCACAGTACGTCACCCATACAAACTCATTTTCCCACAAATTTTTATACCTGCATACCTTAACAAGCGATCGTAGCTTTTGGTCAGCCTACATCATGACAGATTGTGTCCGTTTCTCTTTATGCGCCAAAGCCTGCAAGCACACATTTGAAGTTATTTCTTTCGCGATTTACTGCCAAAAACTGTGCAATTTTTTGGTAGCTCCCTTTACAGCAATTAATTAAGCCATAGTACATACATTATTTCAGAAATTGTTTGTATATTGTTGTGAAAATAATTATATAATAAAATTATGTTAGTATAGGCTATGGTGCATCACATAATTTTCCTTGATGTCGCACTCAGATACAGTGCGCACTTTATGGGGGACACGTGGGCAAACTTGGAGCTGGCAGCCGGGACAGTATTCAACCAAGTTGTCATTTGGGCAGTGGATAGGTCGGCTGATGGCGGTACCAATGTACAGCACAGACTCATTGGACACAGTGTATGTATTTATGTAGTATACAGAAATTGAATAATAATTTCGTTTATTACTTCACTAGACTCGTTGTCTGGATATTTACACCTTCGATTCGCATCAACATTTTGGAACAATTTCAGAGACATTATGCCTCCAAAATATGTATAGTTTATTTAAGTAATTTATGTTTTAAAGGATTATAATCCTTTGGCTGGGAGTGTCGTGTTTTGACAACATAGCTCTTTTATAGCCTACATAATACTGTAATAATATCCAGGGGGCTATATTAGAATGTGTACTGTCAGTCATTATACACCTGCCTATTTATTAATTAAGGTCTACTACATACATTTATATCCTACAACTATTCTAATTTAAATCATCACTTTAGCCTATCATCTCTATTTTTCGTGTAGTTTATTATGTCATCAATTCCGTTTACTCCAATTTTACTTGTGTACACACGTTTCCTCGGCTACCACTTTTTATTTTGATTCTGCTCAGACTACATCAATTTATTTATTTACCCATACAAAACCATAGAATTCACCGAATATTATTTTAGTTTTACACCTAAATTTAGTTATTTTAAGTTCAACGTATCATCAGACTATCAGTATAATAAATTATTAATTATGTAAGACTATCTTAGTATTTGTCTGCCTGCATTAGGCTAGATAACGCGACAGTGTGTTTGTTATCGACGCGTGTATCTAGAGAACTAATTTACGCCCCGTAAGCCCCGATCAAAGTTCATAGATTACACTCCTCAAAAATGGGATGGCCAAAAACTACCTAAAAAGGAGCACGATCCATCTGAATTCCAAACGTACAAGGGTATCCAGACCATCCATAGATCGTTCATTGAAATGAAAGAGAAGGTGGTGTTTTGTTCGTTATCGAGGCATGTACCTAGCTTAGCTAATTTACGCACCGGCAAGCCGTTTCGGACCACAAGTGGTCAAAGTACACGGATTACAATCCAAAAATCCAAAAATTCCCTAAAAATGGGAGCACGATCCAACTGAACCCCAAACGAAATGAAAGAGAAGCATGGCTCCGCCTATACATGGGCTCATGCTGTAGTGATCAGCACGCCAGTTCCTGTCAATCGACGGGCACTTCGGCTGCGGGTTCGCGACTAGGGTACGACCATTCGTGGGATTTTTCCCGGGCGCGCAAATCCGCATAATTTGGAGATTCCTGCATGGCAATATGGACAGATTCTGAAAGTGCGGTATAGAAATGCACACATTTATTTATAGGCCGCCCGCTGCAATCTGTAGGGTCTCTATAAGTAAGATGCCGTTGCACGGTGACGGTCGCTACATTTTGTTTGTTGGAATATGTACTACTAGAGGTAAGTGACCTTCCACCAACTT
>WNLI01086648.1:0-10803 GCA_025802215.1 Wirenia argentea
TTTATATCAACTATGTTTGTTTAATAATATTAATGTGTTGTGATAAGTAGTCCATTGTCATGAAGTATGGGATATAACAGGAAAAAAACCGAGGGGATATAACAGGAAAATTTTGGATGGGATATAACAGGAAGGAATTTGTGATCTTAACGCTATGGGATATTCGAAGAAGGGATATAATAGGAATCTCCCAGAAGAATGTTTTGATAAGTTCCTGGCCTCTTATGTGCCTTTCAATTTTGCACAAAGAAGAACGATGGCATGAAAGAGGCGTCTGTAAAACCATAGGCCTATGAGAGGGGGTGAAACATCCAGAACTTAATAAGAGGGGCGCCTATACGGTTGGTATTGGGTGATTGATGGTTGAAACGTAGCGACATAATTATGTTCTACAATCAATCCAGTAAATCATATTTACCAAAGTTTGTTATGTGTATTGATAAGATGCTCAGGGAAAGTGAGGGAAGGCGGAGTAGTCTGCCATAGACATGGTATTGCTCCATGTATGGCGAGGGTTCGGGCATCCGTTCCCATCGACTTTGACCAGTACAGGCGAGGGCATTGATACCAACATGGCCATACAAACTCCAAGGTTGGGCGTTATGACTAAGGGTTTCACAACGTGCCTTACCTCACAGAATCTGAGCCAGGATAAGGATGAGATGCTCAGGGAAAGTGAGGGAAGGCGGAGTAGTCTGCTATGTACATGGTAGTTAGGGGGCTCCCTGTATTACGAGGGTTCTGGGCATCCGTTCCCCTCGACTTTGACCAGTACAGGGAGGGCATTGATTCTAACGTGGCCATACAGGCAAACTCCGAGGTTGGGTGTTATAACTAAGGGTTTCACAACGTGCCTTACCTCACGGAATCTGAGCCAGGATAAGGATGAGATGCTCAGGGAAAGTGAGGAAAGGAGGAGTTTTCCGCCATGAACATTGGACATGGTATTGTCGGGGGCTCCCTGTCGGGTGAGGGTTCTTGGTATCTGTGCCCCGCGACCTCAACCAGTACAGGCGAGGGCATTGATACCAACATGACCATACAGACAAACTACTGAGGCCGGGGATGTGATTGAAGTGTGGGGGGTCACTGTTTGGCTGATGTAACCTGCTGTCCACCACCAAGCCAACATAAGGTTACGCTGCAGAACTAATCTAGACTGAATGGTATAATTGATGGTTTCGCAATGGGCCCGATTGTAGGCTGCGTGATGAGGTCTAAAAACCTCTCCCTCTCATAAACTAACTAACTTACCCTATAAAATACTCCACCTTATAACTTACCCTAATGATAGGGATCACGACATGGAGGTCTACCCTAACGAAATGTTGAAGCAAGGTTGCTCTTCCTGATACCCAACCATAATTTATGGAAATCAACCGCATATACAGTATACCAAAGTTTTTTACGTGTATTATTATTATGATTACACACCATCTGTTTCGTTAACGTCACATGAAAACGACGGAGTGATGATGAGGTTAACTTCGTCGGACCCATCTCTTGTGTGTTCGACTTCCAAATATACATTCCGGTACACTCTGATGTTGGTGGTATTGCACAGGTCGTATGTAGCTGAAACCATAGTGATATGATTGCTGGGTGTTCTATTTCTTAGTGGAATATGATAACATCCCAGTGTGGCATGTGGTTTGTGCAAGGGTGGCTCAATTCAAGGGAGCATAGTCATAATGCCCCGCCTGTGGCTAACTCTGCAACATAATATGTCCAACACATACACATGTAAATTGCCAGAAAGTTAGATGGTCTCAGAGAAACGAGAGTACTGGAAAAAACTATTCGATGACTCGAAGGAAGGACTTTCTATGAAATCTACACAGTCTTCAGATTTGTATTGTAGCGAATGAACTAGTGGAGGTAATTAGGGTTTGTCCAAGGCAATTCTATTAACACAGGAAAAATGCTACACCAAGTTTTTTGAGTGGTGAGGTTGTTTTGGAAACAAAAAAACCCAATTTTTTTCCGTTTTAAAAGTGTCCGTTTTTCGGGCTGGGCTTTGTGTCTATAGACTATTAGTCTATTAGTCAGTTAAAATTTTTGTCAATCTGTTTTGTGCATGCAATACATTTCTACAATATATTACATGTTACATAGTGTATATAAGTTACAATTACTTTAGCCTGAACTTGTTACAGATACAAGTAATGGTTAAAATAAAAGTTGTAAGAAAAATTGTTAGTGCTTTAGACGTTAGTACTGTTTTAGTAATGTTTAACTCTTTGACTGTCAGGATAATTAATTGCATCGTATTGGCATTGGTAATCTAGGAGATAATAGACTTACTGTGATCATCTTTTGAATGCGCTTGGATCCAGTCACACTGTATGTTGCGGGTAGGAGTAAGCTTGAAGCCTAACACGCCATATGCAGTGTGAAGCCAGATCCTACACACCAGTCCCAGATTGGCCGGGAAATGGACAATTTCAAGCTGTTTTATCGTTGCAGCAATCACTAACTCTCCATCTTTGAGGACGGCTCCCTTGCAATCTTTTATCGCCATAGGCTGTTTTCTAGCAATCACTGAAACATCAGAACACATTATATTGGATCAGGGAGTTTACTCCGGTGATTGGGTAATACAGTAGGTAGGCTATGCATCTGATGCATTTGTTGGTTCTAGAACCTGTCTTTGAAGACATTTATCATCATAGGCTTTTTTCTAGCAATCACTAAGATATCATTTTATAATGAGTTTAAATAAGGATTTCAAATAAATAAGAATTTTAAGTTGCATCTTAAAGAAAACATTGTGAAATAATACAAGAAGAAGAATATGAAATATTAAATTTGCCGAATTTATTAAAGCTCTGATGATTAATTAATATTACCTGCTGAAAGGAGCATGGTGAAAGTGTAGAACACATAAGCACGCATTTTCATGTTTACTTCAAAATTAACTAATACAAATTAAATATAATATAGTACCGTAGTCTGTAGCCTATCATATATATTTAAAGGGTCCACAAGAAGAATCAGAGATGCTATCTTATAACATGATGGCAATGCTCGTTTTTCCTTGGAATCCTCATTTGTCTATTTCATACAGTTTATGATGATATAAAACAGTGTAGACTTGCCACATAATACATCATAGATGCAATCTTTCATCTGATGGCCCTACCACAACTCAGTTAGCGGTACTGATCATGTTTAAATGTCAGTGTCCAAATCCGGGTCAAAATATAACAGAGTAAAAAAATGTGACATTTATGTGCTGCATTTTATACCCCTGTCACACTAGATCTGCGTTCTCATTGCCGTAGCAACACGCTGGTGTCTCCTACAGTGTAACAGCAGCGCCATGCACACGCCTCACGCACGCACATAGTCTCCGTGCAAGCGCCGCTCCCATGCATTCTTGCGGCGTTTGCGCGGAGACTACACGGAGTCCTTGAAGTTCCATCCGTGTTTCCAAAGGTTTCGAACGTTGCCGTATGCACGCGATAACTGCGCCGTGACAACTCTTAGCACGTGGTGACGACTCCGTTGACGCGCAATCGATCGCCAATAAGAAGGCATATGGAAACGCCACACACACGAGACGTGCGCTCCTTAATAGTAAACATGCCATAATCGCTGCAAGGACGCCACACCATCGTATATTTTTGGCATTTTTCCTCCGATCACGGCGATCTCATGGCCATCTCCGAGTATCGCCGTGTAGTGCGACAGCGGCTTCAGTATCCTCAAAATGTTGGTGTTATTACATCATGGGAAGGGAAGACGTGAGGAGAGCGAAATCTGAGCATAGATATAATAATTTTGAGGGCTGCTAAATTAATACATGTGCAATTTTCATGACATACTTTTTGTTGAATGTTCATCCCAATATATATACTGTAAACCTAATATTCTCTAAGCTTACTTCTGACGATCAATAACCATGTCTATACTTTAGAGTTTTTAAGGTATAATCATGTCTCGTTTATTAGTTTTTTAAGTGCCCTCTTTAATCTGTCACATCTCTACTATACTGTCTATACTCCCAATATTCTCTAAGCTTATTTCTGATAACCGTGTCTACAAGTTTTTGTTTTATGGTAATCATATTTCATTTATTAGTTTTAAGTTCCCTCTCTCCTCTCTAATCTTCACATGTATTTTTGCACATACGCTATACAGAAGTAATGGTGTGTAAAGTAATGGTGTTCCAAGTAATGATGTGCCAAGTAATGATGTGCCAAGTAATGATATAGCAAGTAATGATGTGCCAAGTTGTATGCATTGATCATGATATGGGCACATATACTCTGTAAAGTTACTGTGTATAGTTTGTAAAGCCTACATCCAACTGATTCTTCCATTTACCATTTTTAGCCCTGCAGCCCCTGGTTACAGCTTCTTTTGATAATGTCAGCTCGCATTTCATGCTAAAATCACAGGAGCAAAAAAAGCGAACAACACCCTTTGCTTAATGTCGAGCTAGTCCCTGTCAAGTGACTCAGTTGGGCAGCAGAAATCTGGTGCTCCATGTCAAGAACAATGAAGTGCTTTTCAGTATATATCAGTACTTTATAAATGTTTACTTCAATATTTTTGCACCACCAATCCACCAGCTCACAAATATGGGGATCAAGTTCTTCCTGCTCTGTGCGCTCAAGGTGTAGTGATTAGCACGCCGATTCCTGTCACTCAGTGGGGACTTCGACTGCGGTTTTGCGCCTAGACTGCGACCATTCATGGAATTTTTCCCGGGCTTGCAAACCACCCGCATTTGCGAGATTCCTGCATGGAAACATGGACAGATTCTTGAAAGTGCGGTATATAAATGCACACTTTTCCACCCCTGTAAAACGACTGTGAGAAACCTGGTGCTTGATGTCAAAAACACTGAGGTGCACTTCGTGTGAAATGCTCATATCACATTTCAGACAACAGCAAACTTTGAATTTGACCGGATGTTGCTCGGAAGGTACACATGCTGCATATGCCATGTCGACAAAATACACTGCAGTTAATACAAAATTTTGTCACCATCATTTCCCCAGCTCACAAATCTGGGGATCGAGCTCTTCCCTGTCAAGCGACTCAGTGGGTGGCAGGTCCAAAGATAAATATCACACTGCATACGTGTTTACTTCAACATTTCATCATTTCCCCAGCTCACAAATATGGGGGTCAAGTTCTTCCCTGTCAAGCGACTCAGTGGGTGGCAGGTCCAAAGATTAATATCACACTACATACGTCTTTACTTCAACATTTTGTCATCATCTCTTCCGCAGCTCCCAAATTTGGGGGTCAAGCTCTTCCCTGTCAAGCGACTCAGTGGGCAGCAGGAATCTGGTGCTTGATGTTAAGAACAATGAAGTACTCTTCAGTCGCAAGGTACACATCGTATTTTAGTAGCAGTTATTATAACGGCACTAATTAAATGCCAGATCTGTATTGTGTTCCATGTACCTCTCATTGAAGATTTAACTGCAGCTACATGACTCTCACGAAGGATCAGTTCTTCTGCACTATTTATATATTTTCTGTATCTCTGAGCAAGTATGTATAATATCATCGTTGATACCACATATCAATACGAAATCCTTACAAAGAATATAATGTATCTGATGGCACGATGGAGTCTCCAATGTCAACAGTACATGTATGTGCAATGTGCATACCAGCCAAGTTATGCTAACTATTATTACTCAATAAATTCATCAAGTTGGTAGCTATAATTAGAAACTAGTTCAGTTTACACAACTGTGGTTTACATAATTGTTTTAAAGTAGGTAACTAAATTAAACAACAAAACTTAATTAGTTACCTAGTTGACGGTTTCAACAGACGTCTGTCGTCTTCATCGGAACTATTCCTGTAGATCTATCAGTTTCGACCTATCCCAATTTATATCATGGTTTTGTTGCATGACATGGTCCGTTACCTAGTTATGCAAAATATACTATGAAGGTATAGTACCACTAAAGAATGCATATCTGATGTCTCACTAATACTGTGGATATACCTTTCAATATGCTAAATCCTTTATACAGAATGTTATGTGTCGAGTAATATTTGACCCAACTTTGAGTACCATAATATGTTTTTTGTTGACAGCAAGAAGGAAAGAGATCGCAGTTATGGCGGCGGACAAACGACGGTTTACTGATCCACGAGGACTCCACACCTCCCCTCAACCCTCACCAACTCCAGTCCATCACGGGTGAGTTTGGTTGGTTCCATATTCTTACTGATCCACGAGGATTCCACATCCACACCTCCCCTCAACCCTCACCAACTCCAGTCCATCACGGGTGAGTCTGGTTGGTTCCATATTCTTACTGATCCATGAGAGGATTCCACACCTCCTATCAACCCTCACCAACTCCAGTCCATCACGGGTGAGTTTGGTTGGTTCCATATTCTTACTGATCCATGAGAGGATTCCACACCTCCCCTCAACTCTCACCAACTCCAGTCTATAACAGATGAGTTTGGTGGGTTGGTTCCATATTCTTACTGATCCATAAAGACTCCACACCTCCACTCAACCCTCAACTCCAGTCCATCACGGGTGAGTTTGGTTGGTTCCATATTCCATATTCTTACTGATCCATGAGAATTCCACACCTCCCCTCAACCCTCACCAACTCCAGTCCATCACAGGTGCGTCTGGTGGTTCCAAATTAGGCGGACTTATGAAATCGTTTATCATTCAGTTTTGATTCACAACTACCAGCCCATGAAACCTCTTGCACGCGCACGGACATACCTAAAATTTATCTGCATGCATGCACAAAATTGTAGATGTTGCATGTTAGTGTTTGCAGACATTTATAATATTATCGTTGCCATGTTTGTAATTTTTTTCTCTACGTTCCATGTTTTGCGTGATAATCTCACCAAAACTTACACCTTTTTCTACAACTTACAATCCGGTGTATTTTCTGTTTCTTGCACAGTTTCTTCTAGCAACTTTGATGTCATCAAGGTTTTGGTTTGCAATAAAAATTGACTTTTTTCGTTAAAGCTAAAAAAGAATAATAATAACACAAAAAAACTCACAACTACCACATGCGACATGTGAGGCGAGGTAAATGGTATTGGGTGTAAGTCAGTTATACATGAAAAGCAAAATAAAAAGTCGGGTTATAGCAGTAAATCAAATGACCATTTCTGGAGGCTTTCTATATCATGAGGCCGCCTAAATGGGATTATTATTTGCAGTGATGATCTCTCAATATATGTAATTACAAATCTGTTTAGAACATTATCATCCATCAGTACTTGTTTCAGCGGAACATTATCATCCATCAGTACTTGTTTCGGCGGTACCAGTATGAATAACCATTATCTAGACGAAGAAGAAAGCTTAGATCATCTCGCCCATCTCTTTAGAAATATCCAGAGAGAATTATCGTCCATAATGGCATGGTCTGATGCGATACACCCATTCTGGAGTCTCTGGCATCTATGATAAACTTAGTTGTACATAGGGTCAGGGCGGAACATTGTTAGTGGTAATGGCTTTTTTTTCAGTCCGGGCCATTTTGCACCCACCATGCCATTGTGCTTCCATGATTTCTCTTCTAAACTTGGGATTTGTTATTCCTTTCAGTGCTCGGCTCTTGGTCGAGTTATTTGAGGCATGATGATTCGCAAGCCTTCACCACTTGTTTGGTCTGATGGGACTCACCCGGCACATTAATTAGCTATGCTATGCTCGAGAACTAAAAAAGATACAGATTCCGTTGTATTTCAACCTTTATTATGAGACCACCTGTACATTTTTGTGGTCCCTTGACTAGTCTCTTAACACAGGTTTGGTTTTACTTAATTTCCTAGTATTTCTTTTGACTGCTTCATTTTTTTGCAGGCAAAGAGATGGTTTTGGACATAAAAGACACCGCACCACCTGGGAGACCCCCTCTACTCATGCTCAGACGCATAGACAGACAGCGGGCTGCCACTCAGTCTTGGTACTTTGACAAGGTAACGTTTATACTATAAGCTCTATGTTTGTATATAGCTGTAATAGTTGGGTTAGCTGTCCATGTTATTAGGTACCTACATGTTATTGTATATACAGTTTACCTAATATATTTGCATACTTACATCTACTAACAAATATTTCTCGACCGAGCCTCTCCAGCCCAGTCCAAGTTACTTATTCATCAATTTAAAATAATTTGAGATAGTATTATTATTGGTATTATTACTTTTATTTATCCATAAAATTATATTTGTGGGATGTAATTTGGGCATTATTCTGAACAGAGGCTAATAATAAGATCAAATGAATTAGGTGGACTGAGGTGATATGTTCACAAATGGTTGTTTTCCAAAAAGCATGTACAGGAGCATTTTGCAGTTTTTGTATGCTTGGTGTAATTTTGTGTGTATGGATCAAAAACGTATGGCACATATTGGAGTTGAATATGAAATCGAGTCATCGACCATAATATTGTATGGCCGGCTTTAGATTAGTGTGAAATATGGTCAGAAAACTACCCAGATCATTTGCACATGATTTTTCTATTTAAAGTTGAGCCTACATAATTACTTATTCAATAATCACTTTCCAATATCATAGATTCATTCTCTAAGTGATAGCTTACCTAATACTCATCTGAAATTGAGATATATCAAATTAGGAAATATAATAACAAAATTCTAGTGTCAATCCTTTTACAATACTATACTAGTCAAAAAAAGAAATGCGCCACTTTGAATATTATAGAGTCTGTCCTAGAAAAAACGGAAACAGAATGTCGGCATATATTATGCAAATCCCAGTAGGTCAGCCCACGAGTGTGATATATCAATTTAAAGGTACGATCATCAGCTTACCTAGTATGTATCAATCATTTCGGTCAGATTTGTTTTTAGTGAGATATGGGCAAAAATTAGCAAAGTTGAAAAAACACAATTTTGAGTAAACCTCACGTTTCTTCCTATAACTCGCTAACTGCAAATCCCACTGAAATCCTTGATAAAACGTTGGAAAGCTGATGATTGTACCTTTAAAAGCATATATCACACCTATGAACCACCCTTATTAATTCACACATAATAATATAATATTGGAAAGCTGAACAAATATATTTCAAGTAGACCTAAAGTTTTTGCCCGTAACTAGGAAAATACAAATCGACCGAAACGCTTGATAAATCGCCGAAAAGGTGATGAATGTACCTTTAAAACGATATATCACACTTGTGACCCCGCCTTCTGAGATTTGCATAATGTATGCACTATGTAAACATTCTGTTTCCGTTTTTTCTGGGAGACTGTATAATATTGAAAGTGGCGCGTTTCTTTTTTTTTTGACCAGCATACCTGACAAAATAAACCAAAGCAACAAATTAAGATCCATAATATGTTTGATCGAAAATTTTGATTGAAAATGAGTGCTTAACTGTGACCGTGGGCATTCGTAGGAGAGTAACCAAATTCGTCGGATCCACGATTATGATTCCAGAACGAAGAAACGTGCTAATATTGTGCATTGTATCGTTCGGCGTCCTATTGGTGTACAACACAGGTTCAGTATATTGTGGTATTCTAGATCTATTCACTATGAACCCCAGTCCCTCACCTATCCTATATCCGATTCCTATATATGTGGCTAATATGGTTGCACACAACGCATTTGAAATTGGGTAGCCTTCTTTCTGAGACGCACCTGTTAAAATCCGAAGATGGCCTATTAAAATTCGCAGACATCTGTCCTCATTTGCATAGGTCTAGGTCTATATTTTGTATTCTGGCATGGACTTCTTGAAGTGTTGTTGACAGCGTTTCAATAGATTCGGTCAAAAAAATCATTCTATCCAGAATAGACCGTGTTTAGTAGGGTCTAGATTATGTTGCAGTATATAATTATAGCCAAAATATTTATTTTTATTAGCATATGAGTCCTACAGCATAATCATTAGCATATATCTTAGTACATATTTCTGGAGTGTTGGGGAGGGAGGTAATTTTAGGGTCAGGGATCGAGCAGTGATGATAAGGTTAGGTAAGTGTTAGTGTTAGTATAGTAGCCTAGAACTGACAATAAGACATAGGCTATATCTCGCATAGATGTCTGGGTGTGCCTTGTTCTTAAAATTTTGGTCTGTGTAGTATGTGCTCATATAGGCTATGTTGAATATGTTCAAGCAATTTTTTTTTGAAATTCGGTTAAAATACTTATGCTTATATTGTGTTTTCATCATGGTATTAAAATTGAAAAGTCACAAACAAAACAAACTCGAATTAAGGCTAACTCAAAATCAATAGACTAATTAGATTTATTAAATCCATGAAAGCAAGATATGATGCTAAATGTTATTTTTTCAGCAGCTTATAAATTTTAGTATTTACTCCAATGCAACCTGGTAACATGTGCCATAATAAATAATGTAATTTAAATATTAATCCGTGTTTTAAGCCCGTGCTTATATGCAACCCGATGTATGCACCAACTCAAAACCCAAAATGGTGCCGTTGTTATCAGTTTCGATTGATTTTAATTTTTTACCACGAGACATGCGTATAGGGCCTACAGCTGTAAATTTAGATACAAAAATATACATGCATATACCACATGGTGTAACAGTCGTATGGCATACATCCACTCCCCCAGAAATATTAATATCATAATACTGACTGTTACAGTAGGCTGTAGGCCTATATTATAGTTATATACTAGACAGCAAAAAAAACGCAACTTTTTTTCAAGGATATATTAGAGTATGTTACAGTACATATTTTTTTTTTAAATTTGCATATATGTCGGTTAGTATGTCCTCTACTAGTCTTCCAAATTCCATGATGATACATCAAATATTCACGGAATGGCAGATT
>WNLI01086759.1:0-10802 GCA_025802215.1 Wirenia argentea
GCCATACATATCTCACTGGAGGTGTGTCATTGCAATGTTAAATACAGTAGTACATTAGAGCGGCCGCCGGACCATTAGTATATCTATAAGAGCACACCTGCTTTTTACGCAGAAGGTTGTTGGTTCAAAGTTCAGACCCCGACACTTGGGATGCCACTCCAAATCTCTGATCAACTCACAACCCAGTCTAACACCGCATGTCCTTGGGCATGTCAGAATAACCATAGACTAGTTTAGGTTCACCCAACTGGAAATGGGTACCGATGAGCGAGAATTTGAGTTGGGGTGGGGTGGTGAGGGGGCGTACTGTCACTACTGTGGTGAAGGGAATGCTAGCGCCAGAAGACTTTTTGAGATGCAGCACAAACTAAAAATGTGACCCACTATGTCAAAAGCAGTCACATTATCTCACATATGACAAAACAGACAAAGATATCATTTTCCCCATGTCGACATCATCTTAATCTGCAACCGAACAGCTTTACATTAGTATATAAATCATCTATATGTTACAAAAACTCAGGAATCTATGTCAGTTTGAATCGGACACACGCGGGCAAGGCAATTATGAGAAAATCACATTTAAAAACAGGAGATAGTCATTCGGTTCTTTTATTTTAACATAATAAAATAGATATTGAATATTATAATAAAGAATAAGAACTGGACAAATAATAACTTTGTGTTATAATTAAATAGGGTATGTCGCAAATATGGCATAATTATTTTGAGAAGGGGTTATGAATAGAATACCCAAAATAACTTCCTATACCAAAAAGATTTTTCTTTGAAAAAGAAAAATGTTATATTTTTCATGATTTTAGGCCTTTGGAAATCAGCTTCATGCGACTGCACTGCTTTAGCCAGAATGGGTCACAAATTCATATTGTAATAGAAATCGAATACAGTACTTTACTTAATACTTACGGCAGCGCGCCAGTCAGCGAGTGCAGCATTGAGTTTGTTAGTGTAGGCCTTGTGATGTCCCGTGTGATGGACTTCTACAGTCGCAGCATCCATGAACGGCTCCAGTCCATCGTTGGCGTATTGAAGGGCTGGGAGCTCAAAGGTGCCACTGCCGGTGAGAGCGGTGTATGGTGGTGGGACTGTAATATCACGTGACATTACATAACATAACAACATTAACGTATTGAAGGGCTGGGAGCTCGAAGGTGCCACTGCCGGTGAGAGCGGTGTAAGGGGGTGGGACTGTAACATAACATAATCAGGGCTCAAACTAAGAAAATCGTAGTGTAACCTGCTACATGTTTCATAAATCCCAGTATATGTAACCTGCCAGTAACGACTGTAACGTGCACTTTAGATTACAGTTTATTTTTATCATCATGTAACATTCAGGACTTCTAAAGGTAACCTGTCTAAAAGCTGACCTTACTGCTTAATTTGAGGCCTGATAACAACATTACATATTGAAGGGAAGGAAGTTTTAATACGAGTGCAGTGTAGCCTATGGGGGGGGGCCGGGACCGTAACACACCCCAAATAACTAACGTATTGAACGGTTTAATATGAATGCCGAGTACGGTGTATAGGCTGTCCAATCTATTCACTCAAAGTAAACATTACTAAATTAGGGAATATTCAGCAATTTTGTCGTGTAGCAACTAGCACAGTACTGCGAGTCTGTGGATGCTGTTAAACTTTGACAGTCGGAAATAAGCCATCCTAGAAGTAAGTAGTTAGCTATGGTAAGTACGAAAAACAAAAAACACATGAACTTCAACTTGATGATGAACAATGTAATTTGTGGATGGCTAACTGATGCAGTTATGATTTTAGGTCTAAATTGTTTAGTCGGAGAGTTAATAGATGGCGGTGCCCAACACGTTACAGTTAGTTCCAAGGCATATCATGTCAAATATAACGCTATAATAGTCATCTATACAATTACAAAGCCAATAGCAACAATGTAACAGTAAATAAACAAGAACAAAATTGATGCAAGAATGCCAAGTTACCAATGAAGCAAGAGCAAAAAAAGGAAATCTCAACGAAAACTTATACCTATTTTATAACAAGGCCAAGGGACTTCTTTGGATAGTTTTGAGAGTCTTGCGATTTCACGACTGTTATCCAACCAATTATATACACTATCCATATACACTATACATTTTTCGGGAGTAGCGGAGTTGGAATCTTGAAAAGCGCACAAATCTGCTTCATTGCAGACATGTTGTTCCAGATCATGATCTCCAAGCTCTTTCATACCTACGCAGAATCGCAAAGCAATACATAGGATATGGATTCTAGAAAAGCTTATACATAGTCATATATGTAGCTATTTAACGCATTTTTGATCTGGAAAAGAAAAGGAAAATAATATAAAATTAATTACTATATCATACAAAAAAGCATGCAAGATTAATATAATCAAAATTCAACGTTTAATCATTTGGCATGACCATGTACCCAGCAATCAGCACACATTTAGCCATGAACCAAGCTGAAAGTAAGAAATTGCAACACGTTGTCACGTTACAGTAATAAAATTGTAAACAAAACATTAACAGTAAAATTGAAGGGGTTACTCCAATATAATATCCTAAGTAATATAAATATTGTGATCTGTTAAAATTTAATTAATGAATATTGGACATGGCCGCAGGGCAGTGCATTTATTAAAGTGGTCATGATTGACTTGATTGTGCATTTATTAAAAATAAAATTTCATTCATAAAAAAGGTAACAAAGAGGTCAAATTGAACCATAAACCTTTCAATAATATTTCTTGCAGTTTACACCAATAGCCATGTTGATCATTGATTAGAATTACCTTGGTCCCTGCACTCTTTACCACCAGAACACGCATCAATCGAATGACGTTCACGATATTTGACTGGATCATGGCAGTAAATTTGTGTGCTCAATAGCAACATAACATGCATAAATATCTCATACAATGCGTACATGACTGTACGTTTATAAGTTGAAAATAATTAGTTCCTTACACATACCGGTGTGCATGCTATTGAAAACAAAAAAGACTAGGTCTACAACCCTCATAAAGCACATCATAAAAAAACGTCCATTTAATACCGAATGGGTTTATTATTGATCAGTAAATATTGCACACAGCTTGGGGTCGTATTAAGGATGAGAATTATGAGTAGTAATACCATGACACTCCAGGATCGGCTGTCAAGTCTCAACCTAGGGTAGCTTGTTCCAGAGTCGGATTGCTCGAGGGTAAAAACTGTACTGGTACACGTTGATTCTGGTTTGTGGTTGTATGAACTTGGGTGGATCATTTTCAGTCGTGATTATGTACGAGGGGAGGTTGATGCCGACTTTGTGGTAGATGATGTTGTGGAGGGTGTTGACCAGGATTGAACGCCGTCGTACTTCTAGGGTCTGCCATCCGAGTGTATTAACAAGTTCTGTGGTGCTCGCCTTTCTGTCATACACACCAGCCACAAATCGTGCCGCATTCTTTTGGATCTGTTCGATTCTATTAATGTCGGTTTTTGTGTACGGATGCCATGATACGGAAGTGTATTCCAATTTAGGCCGGACGAGTGATTGGTAGGCAGTTTCTTTGACTTTCTGTGTACATGGGTGGAAAGTGCGACGGACAGTCGCAAGTTAAACAGAGAAAATTGAGTAATTTACTATAAAAAAACCTTTCTATTCTGAGCATCCTTTCGCTTTTTCACGCGGGCTGCAAGAGAAAGCTTCTTCCTCCTCTTCAACAGTATTTCTGGAACCTGCGGAAGCTTCTTTCTGCAAATAAAATTAAATAGTGGTTGACAACTTGACAGATAGGTAGTCTAGTGTAACGTGTTAAAATTTTATGATCTGAAGTTCTCAATCCGCCAAAAATCACTGTAATAAATGCTGTGGTTTCTTATAACTTTACGTTCAGTATTCCATGTATTTTCAACAATGTATTTTCAAGATAGTAAAAGTTAAAGTAAGGCATTTTTTACTAGGCTATTTTATGCATAGTTGTGTCTCACTCTGTCACGTCTGTGGTGCATTAATCATGATTAATGTCGTTGGACATAATGGCTTATAGTACTACAGTATTAGAAATATGATTACGGAAAGGAGCAATTCGTTAGTGTTTTTTCCCTAGCGATTTACAAAAATATTTTCTATCATTTTTAGGCAATGCTCACCTATAAAATATGATGAATTTATGGACTCAATTTACTTCACAATATGATCACATAGATTGTGTCGTTTATGGTTACTATTTAATTATTGTAAATAACCATTATATACAGAAGATTGGCGTGGATTTCAACCCACTATTTCCCTAAAAACTTACGGTTCTTCAGTGTCCGCCATGTTGCTGGAAAAAGGGAGAGAACTTTTGTAGTAATCCGTTAATCACTTCCGGGTTTGAAAATGTCGTCTGCTAGATTTGAAATGTCGTCTGCTAGAGTTCTCTAAACAACTTGAAAATTCACACTCTACTCATTCCAAATTTCAATGTTGGATGATATACCTCGTAAAATTTGTTCCTTGTAACATCAACTGAACGACCGAATAATTATGTCCCACCCACGTTCTGGCGAGAGTTATTGGACAGTATTTAAAGATTTTCTCCTCACATTAAGAACACTTTCAGTAGCTTTTGTGATGAGTGTATTCAGATTTATAGTACCAAAATCTAAAAAAGATGTTAAAAATAATATTGTATTAATAACTGGTGCTGGTAGTGGTATGGGAAGGTATCTCAGCGTTGAATTCGCTAAATTAGGAGCTACTGTAGTTTTATGGGATATCAATGAATTTGCTTTGAGTGAAACAAAAGATGTGATTAGTAAATCTATTATTGTCTGTGAGTGTCAATCCAAGACGAAGAAAGGCTGTAAATTGTGTGACTGTGAACTGAAAATATATGATTACGTGTGTGATGTTAGGTGAGTTTTAAAGTCTTCATTTGATAGTCACTGTCATATTTTGTAGCGTATACATTCTATAGCGTACAATTATATATATACATAGGCCCACATAACATATGTACTGGTTGACTAGTTCAGTATTATTACTGGGAATTTGGGAAACCACCATATCTGGAGACAATCACCGGACCTGGGTACAATTTTTCACATGTAGGCTGAAGTATTGTCTGTATTGAACTATAAACTCAAGATGCCAGCAGTATCATGGGTATAAAAGTTATTCCTACTTACATAATAATTATTACTTTTACTTATAGAGTGTGAATATAGGCTACCTGGCTACCTCCTACATTGTTTGTGATAGAAGTTTCACGGGGGGTTTAATTTAGTTAATTTCCTCAATTTCGCGAGCCAGGGGCCCAGGACCGACAGCGTCATTTAAAACCCGCTATTTTTTAGTTGGTACCAGGGGCCACAATACTACACAGTACACACACATGCATGTTTACGCGAGGTAGGACCTGACACGAAAAAGAAAAACATCGCCATAATGTCACGATGAACCTGCGAAATTAAATACCTATACAGTATTTGTTATTTAATAAATGTTTCTTTTATGAATACCGTACAATTAATTATTAATGCATTTTATTCACGTATGAATGTAGGTTACGTAATATATACAAGACAAAATAAAGCATGCAAATCAGTCATACAGCTAATTAGTCCAACTATAGGTCTAAACTAAATCTGCTATAACAAATACACTACAAGATTATTGATTAGCTAGAATCGTAAGTATTTTGTGTACAATACAATACCGTACAATACAATCATGGTATAAATTATTTTAGTAATAAAATTTTTTTCAGTAACAAGGAAGAGGTGTACGAAACAAGCAACCGAGTGAAGCGAGAGGTGGGAGATGTGGATATTTTGATCAACAATGCTGCCATCGCAGGCGGTAGCCTCTTGCTTGAGACACCAGATGACAACATTATACAAACCTTCAATGTGAATCTTCTTGCTCATTTTTGGGTAAGATACTAAGATTAAAATTATCAATTTATTATTAATTTTTCTTGGTTTAGGCTTAACATTGAGTTTTAAAAAATGCCTGAAATTGAGAATTGGTCACAGAAGGAAACAATTTTGCTGTTGACGGCATGTTGGGGGAGGGGAGTTGGAGGGGATATACAGTCTACCAATCAAGCGCCATGTTCATATTTATTATCATGTGACGTACTCCAGTACTCCCTTACCACTGCATCATAATTATCATGATATCATATGACAAAATTATCTGCCTGCTAGCGAACCGATAAAAGTACCATTGACAGTCTCCACAGATCTGAACTCAGGTCAGGTGCTCAGTGCTCAACCCACGTTATGTAGGTCGGTTGTTTGACTTACAAGTTTCAACTTACGAACTTAGAAATAATCCGCCTCTCGTCACGTCAGTTTCATTCTGTCGCAAAGTATATTTTATCTGCTTATAGGGCATATAGGCAGATCGTTGGTTGGTTTGTCAACATTTGGTATAACTCACTAGCCTAGTACCAGTAACAATATGATACTTCACAGACAGTGAAGAGTTTCCTCCCGTCTATGTTGTCACGTAACCATGGCCACATCGTGAGTATGGCGAGTTCGTGTGGTTTCGCCGGTGTCCGTAAACTTCTTGATTACTCAGCCTCCAAGTACGGCGTCGTTGGCTTCTCGGAGGTTCTCAACTATGAGATTGTGTTTGCTGGATATACAGGTCTGTTATAATGTACTCTATAGAGACTTAAAACGATAACACCGTTTTAGACTAAGAAAATAAAAATTATTGATACAGTTTTTGTAACTATAAAGACTTGAAAGTTTATACAGCCTAAACTGAAAATTCAAGCGTCGCATTTTTTAATGTCCATATTCAACAAAAAATCAAATATCAAATGTCACGGCGATATAGTAAAGTTATTGCTAATTATCACCCTTTGCATTTACAATACAGCAGCCTTTCACCCAACCAATGCTTACTCTCCAAACAATGCTTACTCCCCAATCAATGCTTACTCTCCAACCAATGCGTTAATACTCCCCAACCAATCCTTACACTCCCCAATCTTATTAATAATTTATATATATAAATGTACACCACTTGTACATTTTAGGCGAGTATAGAATTTTACTCTTCTTAATTTTGATCAAGGTGACCGAGAGTATTACTGTCCTCAAAACCATAAGGCCTGACCATCTGATTGCCAATCATTTTACAAACTAAATTATTGAAGGGTTAGTAAGAGCCAACAACACATTGTCTTCGGTTAAATCATTTCATGAAATTTTACCTACTAAATTATTGTTAACGATTATGTTTGATACAGGTGTACATGTTACGACAGTGTGCCCCAGTTTTGTGGAGACGGGAATGTTTCAAGGTTGCTCAATGAGGTCAGGCAATTATAAGTTTACTTGACATGCATAATTAATGATGAGCTAATTGCTAATTAGGTTACTGTAAACTTGTAAAGTGCCGCATTGTTCTGTGCTATTCTAGATTGGATGGTAATGTTATCTGAAATTGTGAATGTATAGTAACTTGAGTAAGACATAAGTTGCGTTTACATTACACATCTTCCCAGGGTAATTATTCACCGGCGAATTGGATTCTACCAGGTAGAATTCTCCTTACCATTTACATTACAAAATTTTCTCCGGCTAATTCGAGCCAGCGCTGTCAAATTTCTATTTCTGTATCGAAGTCAAAGTTACGTGTACGCGGCATATCCATAGTAATTCGAATTACCCGGCTAATTTGCGAACTATCCACCACCTGAAGGTGGATAGAATTTTATTCGGATAAAACCGTTTACATTACAAAATTTGGGAGAGAATAATTCGCCGGCGAATAATTACCCGGGGAAAAAGTGTAATGTAAACGCAACTCTAGTTCCTACACTATTCACTATATCCGTGCAAATAGTTGAAATAACTAATACTAATCCATGTTTTAAAACGACACACTCCATATTTCACTCCTATAAATTTACATTTTTTTCCAGCCACGAATCTATGTTTCCAAGAGCATGGAATCTACACCCAAGAAATCCTGGCCATAGTCATGCAGCAACTAATGGAGATGCCCACCATCCCAACACTTCATGCCTATCATAAGTAATTATGTTCTTTCATCCCTGAATCCATATTTTCCACCAGCCACAAACCTATGTTTCCAAGAGCATGGTATCTACACTCAAGAGATCCTGGCTATAGTAATACAGCAACTAATGATCATGCCCACCATTCCCGCTTTCTTCATGCCTACCAAATTTTATGTTCTTTCATCCCTGAATCCATATTTTCCACCAGCCACAAACCTATGTTTCCAAGAGCACGGTATCTACACCCAAGAGATCCTGGCTATAGTCATGCAGCAACTAATGGAGATGCCTACCATTCCTACACTGTTCATGAGGACAGTACTCCAGACTCTGGCTATGTTTCCTCGCCTTGCCGGATTGGTCCTCAACATACTCCAGAGGCTTATCAAGAAAAAGGTGAACAACTCTTGTTTAATGTATCATTTTAATTACTTTAAATGATGTGAATTTTTGGTTTTTTCACCCAAATGTATTTTATGACAGCAAATGCAGCAAATTAGTGGATTCTTCGATCTAACATATCCGATGTTATAATAGTGATTTCTTCGCTTTTACTAAACCAATCAGGATAATTTTGGTCGCTATGTACTATGGATTAGTAATAGATATGAGTTTAGTTTATACTTAGCATAATTTCACATGCATAAGGAGACCAAACTATGGCATTTAGAAGGTAAATTGCTAACGACTACTCCAGGTAGGTTGTTAAATGTAGATTAAAAATAAAAAAATCTACATGTAAAATGTGTCGCGCCATATATGGTATATGAAGGTGTTGTCAGTTAAGGAGTTAAAAGGTCATGTTTTTTATTTTATAAACTACCCTACAGGTGTGGGAGGACAAGAAGATCTGGGAAGGATTCATTCGATGTTGTCAGAAAACCAAGCCTCAATCGTACGCCGTACTGCTTCAACTTCCCCCGATACAACTGTCATCAGTGTTTGATGTATTACCTGAGCTGAGGGGTCAGCTGCTGGAGCATGTCAACTCATTTACTACCATGCAGGTGAGAGCTGGCACAAATAATACCTGTATGTCACTTCGCTGTATGCTGGAGCGTGTCCTGGCCTAGTTAGTGCTGTCGTCAGTGTTTGAACTCGTTTACCACCATGCAGGTAGGGCTGTCACATATCATTTATGTATGTGAATCGTATTACAGTATAATCCTAGCTACATAATGTCATCAGTGTTTGAAGTGTTATCTGAGCTGAGAGGTCAACTGCTGAAGCATGTCAACTCGTTTACCACCATGCAGGTGAGGGCTGTCACATTTACCACTCTGTTCGCTGTACTGTAGATTCCTACATATTATGTCCCCTATATCAAATATGTACGGATCACGATACAGCTGTCATCAGTGTTTGATGTCTTACCTGAACTGAGGGGACAGCTGCTGGAGCATGTCAACTCGTTTACAACCATGCAGGTGAGATGATACAGATACATATAACACTGTCTGTGTACCTCTACCTGAGACAGATGTGCGGTCACATATGTAACTGTCTTCAGTGTTTGATGTCTTACCTGAACTGAGGGGACAGCTCCTGGACCATGTCAACTCGTTTACCATCATGCAGGTGTGGTGTCATTACTACACTATTACATGGATATATGTCACAACACAGGTATCTGTATACAATCTCTATTCAAACGCGATATCCGAGTCAGAGAGAGATATCAGTGTATCAGCCCAGGTGCAGTAAATCTGTTGGTCAAATGTCCATGTTTTACCTTGGACCTAAATTATTTAATGAACTCCCTGGGAATATTCAACAATTGACTTGAATTAAATCTTTCAAAGCCTCTTTTCACAGCCAGCTGCACTAGTCATCATCAACTTCAACTCCATTTGTACTTTGCAAAAAAAGTAAAAAGTCATAATTATCAAGATAAACTGTTTATTGTTACAATGTACAGTAGGTAAATTCAAATATTCATAAAGTACAATTTCATTCGTCTATTTACTAATTTGATGAGATACGTTTTTTTTGTTGTTTAGTTTTTTACACTTTATTTAACTTTCAAGTTTTTTTGTCTGCACTTTTCATAAATTAGGTATAGTATTACGTATTATTTGTGGTCATCAAGTCGTTGTATTTATACAATATTACGTACATTAAAACCACATTAAATAATAAATAAATAAAAATATGTGAGGCAGGTGTCGTGCTTGTCAGGTATATACAGCTGTCGTCAATGTTCGATGTCACCACAGCCATACACCAGCATTTATACACCGCCTCCATTGTTATTCATGCCCCCACCACTCATCAGTAATTTCACACCACCAATATATCAACCCCTATCACCACACCTCCACCATCACCGGCTCACTATCAGTAACACCACACCACCTGTACACCCACCCCTACAACTACCACCTCCGCACCCTGCCCCACTTTTAGTACCACACACATTACACCCAATCTCGTTACCCCCACATCACCACCCATACACCCACCCCTACGAGCACTTCCACCCTCCGCACACCACCCCACTTTTAACACCACCCACATTACACCCAACCTCATCACCCACACACCACCACCCATACACCTACCGGTCCCACCCCTACCATCGCACCACCACCTCCCCACACCGCACCACTCTTCACCACGTCACCACCCCCATACACCCACCAGTACCACCACATAGCCACCACCACCTCCCCACACTGCATCACTCTGCATTACTCCACCACCCACATCACCCACACCACCACCCATACACCCACCCCTACCACCCCACCACCACCCCCCCCCACTGCCCCACTCTTCACCA
>WNLI01086870.1:0-10799 GCA_025802215.1 Wirenia argentea
AATGAATGAATGAATGAATGAATGAATGAATGAATGAATGAATGAATGAATGAATGAATGAATGAATGAATGAATGGGTGCATGGGTGCATGGGCTTCACGTGTTTTTAAGGTCCAGGACCTGCCAATACTCGTTCCATCGAAGTTGTAACGAGGAGTGGGGGAGAGGAGCGAGGCGGGCTGGCGGTGCCGCTGAGCTTGATTGACGCCAATGCATCGTGGCCCGCCGGCCCAGCTTTGGGTATGACCGCGCCGCTGTGGATAGCATGGTGTATGGTGGGCATGGGGCTGTGGGAGTGTGTATAGTGGGAAAGAGGGGACCGTGTTGAAGGTGCCAATGCAACAGTTACTTGGGTACGCCCGCGCCGTGGACAGTCACGGTTGGCTGGTGGACTGCATGGACAGTAGCCTAAGTGGCTGGGAAATGACTACACGCAGGTATCTGTAAATCGACAGGCAATTCGGCTGCGAGTTTAGGCCTACACACCCAGGCTGCTACCATTCAATAGGCATTCCCTTGCATGGGTCTTCAAACCCGCATTTGAGATATTCTTATGGCATCATGGACAGATTTGTAGATGTAACGGTACGAAACTGAGGTCGTATAATTGTCATATAAAAATGATAGTAAACCCATCCGTGCTACCAAATGTAACGGCATGATGTTATCGCCGAGAGCATTATGCCACAAGTCACTGTATACGGAGAACACAGTAGACATGCATGGGGAGCTATATACACGTTATTACAAGCTATACTGCAACTATTTAGTTAGAGTTGCTTCTCGAGAACAAAATGCATGCGTATATACATACATCGTTACCCCCCCCCCCCCCCTACCCAAGACTCCTACTATATATATATACATCACAAAACACATCACCGCACGCATTACGGCAGTGTGTAATCGTGCGGATATGTGGCGATTATGGTGTCAGTGATTGTTATGGGGTATTTGTCGCATATTTATGGGTCCTGGCGGGTATTTTATGTGTCTGTCTTTCTGGGATGGTTCCGGCATGGTTGTTGTCTCTAAATTGTCGCTAAATACGGGATGCGTCGTGTTGGAATGGGGAATGACTCGTTGTGGGGGCCGGTGGTCGTGAGTTGGTTTTGAGGTATATAGGGGAAAGGTGGGTGTTTAATGGTGTGTGTTGAAGAGTGGGTGTTGGTGAGTGGGTGTCGAAGTAGGGGGAAGGGTGGGTGTACGTATATGCTGAATAGTGTGTGTTGTGGCGTTGGTTTCATGGTGCTGAAGTGTTGGAGAGTTGGTGTCGAGAAACGTACAGTGAGGGGTGGGTGTTTATGTGTACATGTTGGTGTTGAAAAGTGGGTGTTGATGAGTTGGTGTTCTGAGAAAATGGTCAA
The DNA here is from genome assembly GCA_025802215.1 of Wirenia argentea. Classification (NCBI taxonomy): domain Eukaryota; kingdom Metazoa; phylum Mollusca; class Solenogastres; order Pholidoskepia; family Gymnomeniidae; genus Wirenia; species Wirenia argentea. The sequence continues at coordinate 1,368 of WNLI01086870.1, forward strand.
ATGACATGCGCATAATTTTGTCTTGTAGATCTACTATCGCTCAGCAAACCATACATGCAGTTATACCATTAGCTAGCGACCGAAACATATCCCCTGTCGCCGAACGTAATCCTACCATCAATCACTTATACCATCGATCATCAAACACTGATTGTCGCACAAAACCATGGCAAATTTGTCGTCCGCGAGACGGCCACCAAAGCCTACCGTACGGTACCTCTCGTATTTTGTCCTATAACAAACCATACAAGTATACGCCACCATAACGATTCCGTATAGATACGTAGAAGCCACAGACCCCCTCCCAAGATGTTGATTTGGTACACGTAGGCCTACGGACGTGCGAAAATGCCGACCAACACGCGACGTGTCGCCAGTCGCCACTACACACGCAATGTTGCTAAACACACGACCACCAGGCAATCATTCACATGACCTGTCAAGCATGGCTAGAGGACAGGGCTAGTCGATAAGCAATTTCATTTTTATTGTCGCTTATGCACACTAAGGTAGTTTGGTTAGAGTATAACGCACCATATAATATAAGTATACATGTTGCCACGATATACTACTAGGCTATATACAGATCTATATAGGCGAGATTCAGATGACCCTCAAAGAGTGTGATGTCGATCTCGTGGGATGCGCCAACATTCCCTACTCAAACCGCTGCGCGCTGGAAAAGGAAAGACGGACTCCTGCATGCATGTATGCAATAATATATATTCGTGGATTTTGACCACGGTTATCGAATCTTACTGTCCCATAAGACAATAATTCTATTCCCGGAACATTGCTTTCTGTTGTTGAGAAATCGCCGCCACATTGGATTCCAAATGGCGGATCTTATTATGTTATAATTATATGCATTCCGAGAGGGTGCGTGGATAAATAATAATTTGTGCCTGTTCTGGTGTGTAAAGCGAATTATATATAGCAGAAAAATAGTACACAATCCAGTCAGAGATTTATAGGATCTATATAAGGTTAGTAAATCTTCTCTATTAAATTTTCCACGAAATTGTGATGTTTATTTTATGGAAACACTCTGAGACCACCACCGTCCCATTGACCATGACATTGCACCGCCACTCTACCACTATCCGCAGTATTTATAGACGGAGAAATAACGTAATTACACTGCGAGGAATGGTGGGGAGGCACAAACCTGATTTACTCTAGTAATGTGGTATACAATTTAAGTAAGCAGTGGTTGATGTGAAATCGCGGGAGATTGTTTTCCCAAAATGGATCTCACATGCAATTATGAGGTGTTGCTGTGCATGAAAAAAAAAATGAAATGTGTGCATTTATTTACCGCAATTTCAGAATCTATCCATGTTGCCAAGCAGAATCTTGCAAATGGCGAATGGAAAGCCCGGAAAGAATTCCTGGTTTTGCAGGGTTTGAACCAGCGACCTCTCGTGCGAAAAGCACAACTATAGCACCACAAGCACCGTGCGGTCTAAGGTCATGCATGCATTAGAACGTCGAGACTTGCAGATTCTTCACTTTTTCCAGTGTTGGTCATATCTAATCTTATCTTCTTATCTTCATTTTTTTAAATTTGTGTTTGACCTATTTTTAATGCAGTATTGTGCTAACATTGCCATAACATTACACGTGTTATGTTATATCACAATAAACTATATGGATAATACACAGTCTCTATACGTCTCACAGACTCGTTGCTATACTCAGGTTAACTTTACCTCAGACAGTTAGTCTATCGATTTGACAATGAGCGTGTAAAGTAAACAGTATCTCGTCTATAGAAAGTGTCATGTTATCATTTCCGTCTACCATGTATGTGTTGTGCAAACAGATAAATGTACGATCAAGGAATGAATTTTCTCGGGTGTTCTGTGTAGCTAAGTAATCAGGGCAATATCCTCTGTTTTGTTTTTCTTCGTAATTCTGTAATAGGAAACCGGAAACGGTAGACTAGATAGACTAATAACAATCTATTCTGACGAGGAAAATGTCAATATCATTTTCATTTCGTTGTTTTATTCCGAGAAAATCGGATATTATAATCAAAAGTAGGCTATGTATAGATATTATATAAATACCGCCGAATCGACGGCAATGACCGCACGGCCATTCCATAAGACGTGCCTCTGGGGGTATATTGAAGATATGAGCGGTCATGTACCGAGCAATGTTAATGCCATCTGTCGCCGTGTTTTTTATAAAATATCAGGTAAACTAGAATATACGAGTAGCTATTTATAACATAATATCGAAAATATCCATAATGGGAAATTTGGGAATGTTTCCGGTGTGTTTTAATGTACCGATGCCCATTGCCGAGAGACATAATTACCGTGGAACCAGCATTAGCCTACCATGAGACAAAATCACGACGAGCCACCATTACAATTATCCAGCATTAACATGAGCCAACGCCATCACGAGCCAACAGTGAACCAATATTATAGTGAGCCAACTATCGCGAGCCACCGTCATAGTCAACATGAACGTGAACCAACATTATCCAGAGCCAACACATATACACTATAGAGTCAATATAGTGAACCAATATTACCGGAATCAACACTATATATCGTCTATACCAACATTGCCACAAACTTTACATTGAGAGAACGAACGTTATTATTGATAGGAGCCAACACCAATTAAATAGAGTCGACATTACGGAGCTTATAAATTCTTCGGAAGACGATCTATACAGAATGATGTCTTCAATGAATCAATATAGGTAAACCCTTCTGCGCATGTGCGGCGAAGGGATTCCCCCATCAGCGAACACCACAACGACTTCAAAATCCTGATATCTCGCTGTTGCCAATTCTGCTGTACGGCGAATGTCATTCGTTGATTTATTGACCCGGATAAGATTGCCCTGTCAAATTACGAAGACCGTTGTCGAAAAAATCGTAATCAAATCAACTGAATCTGCGGAAGAGTTCAATCAAAGGTGATCCACAATCTGGGTGAACACACAAGATATATGTCCCCTCCGAAGTCCGAAGTTATGTAAGCTGCCTATTACCGCGAGCCAACACGACTTGTCGACTTTCAACCAACCTTATACAATGAGCGAACACTAGCATGTGTCAACATTACCACTATAGTCCTTATATTTTAGCGACCATTATCAGACAGCATCATTAGATTTATAATTATGACTATCTGCACTGATATCGGATATGGCCGATAATTGCACTTCCCCGAGTGAGAGCATAATGGAACTGTGTATCTATAGACCACGAGATGATGTGCCGGCAAATGGCCTCCTCCTTCTCATCTCTTGTAATTATGCTTTTATGAGCTTTATCGTAATTATGAGGGGTTGATGGCATGTTTGTGTGGTTAATAATGATTGGGAAAGGAAAATCATATGGCGACGCATTGAATATATATTTTTACGTGCCATTCGGAAAACGTGTCGACAAGAAGTTATGTTGCTTACACAGTAGGTTCTTCTTATTATATGGAAACGTTATGGACCGATACAATGCGATGGTCATGCTGCCCATGCAGGTATGTTATCTGGTGTGACAGTATGTATGCCTACATGGTCTAATGAGACGTCATTACACCTTGGAATAGCATAGATAGCTTGCGCCAGAGGTTGAGCATTATTAGGAGATGTTCCATTAATGAGCCTAATTCTAGTCGCCATATATAACTACGGTAGGTATATAATTATTGCATTTGTTGTCAATTTACGTGTTGCGGAATAGGTAGGTCTACCCTAGCATACGTGATGCACACATCGATTCCGAGAAACCCACCAAGTCACATACATAATAGGCGAATCACATTGATGGAAACTCTATCGGAACACGCGCAATGGACGCATGACTTGTGTACAGCTTGCACCATGCAGGGGTGGTGCCGAAACAATTAGGAGGAGGATGCTCCCTTCATTGGCCTAATTCAAATCACCATAACAGTTATCAGGCTAGATATAGGTATAGCTAATTACTGCATGGAAAAGCCTAATTAAAGTTTTCTTCCAGTTTCAGCGACATTACAGTTATTGCTTCCTTGCTGTTTCAAGTTTTTGGCCATCGCGGGTATATCGGGGCATGTAAATGATCGATAGGAAGTAATATAATGTCATAATATCACACTGTATATAATATAGCCTATCAATTTACGGACTGGCACTTTAAGAGTAATATACTGTGCATTCCTTCTCCAAACTTTATCACAACCATTCCACCTCTTACTTGGTCGTCGACCGTTCACGATAGATTCCATAGTAACACCACAGTGTATAGACGAGTATGTTAGTGTCTCTGCGGCAATATTAAATATTGAACCAGTGTTTGCAGAGTACTGAGGCATACACACACTATACTTAATCAGAATATTAATAACGATATGACACTGCACACAACACCCCCTCGTCTATAGATAGTGCCGTCCATACTCCACAGTCCACAGGGAGGGGATATGGTAGGGGATGCTAATTATGGCATATCAGTTATAGCTTACTGTAGGCATATGCTCTGGTATATAGGCTTATGTGACAGATATAGACGCAGTACTCGTTGTCCATATGTCACAAATACGAGTATTTCGAAAAAGATAATGCACTATAATATTAAGAAACTTGATATTATGTTTGGGTCGATGATACTCAGTTATACAGGCCTATACAGCAATAGCATGATACTGTAGGCTATGTGTCACACAGTGCAGAGCCGTGTGCTTGTGGTATGGGTCTATGTCTTCATTTGTGTAATATTCGGAGCAAATAAACAACACAATCATGTGTCAGAAGGTATTTGCATGATCACTCAGAGGCTACATAATGTAGGTAATAGCTATCGTGGTATTTAACCAGGAGATGAGGTTGGTTTATAACAATTTGGCCACTTTTGACGATTAGTATATGAACGTGTCCCTATAATGTTTGCCAAATTTTTACTGATAATTGGATGTAGGCTATAGACTAGTTGATGGAAAGGGTATTATGTGTTTTCTGTTTATATGTTTGTATGTCTCAGCGCTTAGAACCATTATTGTATAAGCGCTATATAAAAACTGTTTACATTAGGTACATTACATTACATTTGAACTCATTTGTACTTTATTTTTTCGTGAACTTCGACCATTTTACCACTTATGGTCCGAAACGTCTTGACGTGCCGTAAACTAGCTTTCTAGATACACGCCTCGATAACAAACCAACCTACCTACCCATTCTTGTGACTCACCCTGTATAATGCTATTATATTGCACTGACCTTTGGCCCTGAAGATGAGGTAGCATTCGTGTTTGAGGTAACTTTGGATGAATGACACAAACGCTCGCATTCCCTTCTCATACATTATCCTGGGAAAATATTAGACATCGGTTAATAGTTTATACTGATGTCAGAGAGTGTCAAGGATACCAGGTTCAATCTCAGCTTGGTAGTATTGGATAAAGCGCACTGACGTGGGCATGACTTTCTAGTACATTATCATGAAAACACAATGAAAAGGTTGAACTACTCCCCCATTTAATTTACATGAACAAAGTCATACATGGCACAGGCCAAGGAACGTTTTACATGAGTATTTTAAAACAGTATGAGTACGTTAATTCAGATCTGACCCTCTTATTGCTGCCTGCCCAATAGACTGGATTCCGCAGATCACCTAGAGCCGCGTCTACTCATCTGATTTGAGGCCGTTGGAAATCGAATAGTCGAATACCCAGTCCATTCAAAATTAACATCCGGTTCAAGGACAAGGGCGGTTCCCGAGGGCGAGAGTCCCCAGGGCTGGGTCCAATCCAGGAAATGCCTAGGTAGATGCTTCTTATTCATCTGAAACACATGTTCTAGCCACCGAAGTCGAGATTTCCCAGCCGACTCGGAGACAGGGATTTCAAGCAGGACATTCTCTGTTCCCACATGATCCTGGTCATCCTGCCAATATTTAGATCCATCACAACAGCTTTTGAACAAATATAGTATGGCGTTGGAAACCGGCCATGTCTCCTTCCATACATGACTGAAGGAGATGTCAGCTTACACCCATGCCCAATCTGAGCATGCAGGCAACTCCATGGTGAGAAAGCACGGTGAATGGGCGTCTGCACTTCACTCTCGATGCACATTTCTCAGATATGACAGAATTCACTGGTATGGCCGCAGAACCCACTCCGCAGTCATAAAGTGTGTTATAGCTACACTAACTCTACTCCAGTTCTAAGTAAACATAAATATATTACACATGAAATGTTTAAAAACTTGTATTTAAAAACTAACTTATCAGCAATGGCCATCTTCTGGACTTGTGGCAGGATGTTGAGAGAAATATCGGGCTTCGGGATTTGATGTAATGGTGCCTGTGACAGATACATATGGCATTACATAACAGAACCATAAGAGAATGTTATTCTCAGTTTAGGTCTCAGTGTGAGCCTCGTAGTGTAGTGGTCAGGGCCGCGGCTTTTCGTAGGAGAGGTCGCTGGTTCGAGCCCAGGGATTTTTCCCCAGCTTTCCAACCGTCATTTGCAAGATTCCTGCATGGCAACATGGACAGATTCTGAAAGTGCGGTATATAAATGCACACATTTATTTATTTTAAGTCTGGCGTTGAGAGCTTGAGAGGAAAGACATGCAAAATTTGAATCATTTTTTTTCAGATTCATACACTACAGTTATGATCGATCAGGATAATTATATATGTGATAACAGTAACTGTTACATAACTGCTCTGCAAAATAACAATGTACATCATGTAAAGATCTATGTGATCAGATTATAGCAGGCAAGCTGTTTGGGCCATAACTGGAGAAAGACTGACGATTGAAAGACTGACGATCGAAAGTGTCAAGAAATGAAGGTCTTCAATTCACAGGACCATCGGGCTCATAGTGTAGTGACTATATAGAGACTCCAAAACTTGGTACGAAATACCGCAATGTGATAAATATTTTTTTAGCTACTATGTCGCATGCTTTATTTTGTCCATTAGGTAAAAGTATGACAATTTCTCAGTTATATCATTGGGTTACAATTCCGAAAATTGTGTAAAAATTTCGAAAATTGTCGGGGTGTTTTTTGATACTTTTTCTGTTTTCTTCAATAGTATTGTCCATGATTGTGGTACTGATTAGAATAGTGATGAAATAACAGAAAAAATACAGTATATTACATGCATACAATTCTGGTTTATTCGCATACCTTTTGGTTAATGGAGAGGAAGTTGACATAAGCATCTTCAGCTGGTCGGAGATATATCAGGGCGTTACCTAGGTTACCGATTCTTGCAGTGCGACCACATCGGTGCACAAACGCACTGAAATTAGTAGGTGAAGTTACTATAGTGTCTTGAAATTTGAGTAAAATTAGATATTTATTTTTTCCCAATACAAGGTTTGCAAAATTTAAAGAAATTAGCCATCGACTCGCAACTTCAAGACAGTTGCTGCACATGAATCTATAATGAGTATGTCTGCCTCTTTGTTCAATACACTCAGCCAACCTCCTGGGAACCGCTGCAAGACTGCCTGGGGAATGGCATTGGTAGAGTTGATCGAGAGCGTTCAATGCCGTTCTTGCTGGGAAATGTCCAAGGACATCCCACAACTGCTCGATCGGGGACATGCAAGCATACAGGCTAGAGAAGAATGGTGATGCCAGTTTCTTCAGAAGCAGCCATGGAAACGATGATACAACCATCCTGCCTCTACCATACCAATAATCCTCCCTCTCTCAAATTCGTGGCAAATGAGTCATCAAGAAAGAAAATTAATATCATGTTAGTGATGTTATACGCTGTCCCCATAAACTCCGCTTCGAACATGGGTGGTATCACATGGCTGTCTGAATTTGACACGATGAGTAAGCGATATTGTGCCGTACCTGGCCGAGCTAGGGGGGTCAAACTGTATGACCCAGTTGACCTCAGGGATATCCACACCTCGGGCCATCAGGTCAGTACACACCAACACACCCCTGTTGGCACAAATCAAATAATATAGACACCCGTGATGATGTAATAATAAACTGTGCATTATAGAGAAATTAATTGGAGAGGTCCATTGTCATTACATCGCCAACTACACAAGTAAATGCTACTTTCTGAATATCAGATACAATAGCAAATTGGTGTGACTCCACAGTGTGTCAGACTGTGAGGTCACAAGTTCAATTCACAATGTGGAAGTAGGAAGCAAATTTGGCATAAAATTTTGCAAAAAAAAGCCCAAGGAAAAAATTTCTAAGTTGCTTTCTTCCATGGAAAATTGGAGTACAGTGAACCCTCGATTATCCGCCATCAAATTGTTGGCGGTATGCGAGGCGGATAAAGTGAGGTAATAAAATGACAGTAAAAAGTAAAGAAATAAGAATTGTGGACTTGTAAATTGTGTGGCGTTAGGTGAGTGTGGCGAAGCATAGAGGTGGCGGATAGGTGAGGGTTCACTGTATATGGTCTTATGTACAAAGAAATACAAAAAATTATAATTAAAGTTGGTATGGTAGTAAACAAATGCTTACCCATCAATTTCTCGGAACCTCTTGAAAATCTTCATGCGCCTTTCTTTCATCTTCCCGTGGATGCACAAGACAGTCGCATTTCGTAACAACCTGCAATGTTGTTTGAATGCATACTACATCGATAGTTTTTATTTGAATATTTACTGCTGTTATTAGATCTTTGAAAAAACACTTCTTGCATGCCTGTTGAATCTCGCACTAAATTGTCATAGCAGCAAATATCCCCGGATGACTTTGCAGAAGTCCAGTACCTCTCATAATCCGCTAGATCCAACTACTTGTTGACTGACTATCACATCATAGTGAGGTATGCGTCACGGATCACAAACCCTCCACCCCATCCCCATGTCCCCCAAAGAAATGAGCAGACATCAACATAATTTTCTGTCACAAAGTTATTCCTGTCTAGTAGCCGTTATAAATTGGTATACCATTCTACGCAGCATGCTTCGTAATTGTTTACAATAGACGGTTAATCGGGTAGCTTGTTTGCGAATCCGAGAGAAATAGTCTACAGCAGCACATGCACTGAAAAAGGTTGTTTACTGCCTTTGATTGATATACAGGATGTCCGGAAATTATGTTACTTAATAATTATAATAGTAAATAATACTAATAGAAATATACCAAACTCGCGTCTACGCCACCAAGACGCCGTATGGATCGAGACATGGAAGACACAGGTCTACCAAGAGACAAAAACCCGACTACACTGCGGGCATTGAGGCTCAAGGTTCTCACATTGAAAAGCAATAATCCAGTGGATGTCAAATGAATAATTATCTTTGCAACACGAGTAGTGTGAATACGACGTCATAATTTTATTCAGAAAATAAAGGCGTTTTCCGAAAAATGACGTTTCGCGCCAATTTTTACACACTGTGAGATCCTGGATAGCAGGTGGTCGATCTAGTGTTATTATGTTTATGGTGAAAAATTTACTATTATAGCTGTTAAGT
>WNLI01086981.1:0-10797 GCA_025802215.1 Wirenia argentea
GGCATCGGAATTCTCAACCTGACCTCACTACCAACGATCGTACTGCGGGTTCAGGGGACCAGGGTTCTGACTTTCACTAACTCGTACGTCGCTAGCAATAAGGGAGTTATGCTGATGAATCTGAGGAAGTTACACGGGATTACACTACGAGCGAATGTCACAAATAACGTGTTCGCGTTTAACAGTCATGGAGAGACGCTGAATATCACTGGACACTACGCACAGGAGGTATGAGTAAGAGTATGTTCTATGTCAGTATCCTATACAGTAATTTATATATATTTTATTGACAATTTTATATAAATATACACAAATACGAGTAGGTACATATTGCTTGAATATAAGAAGGCAATTCAAATGCATTGGGGAATGAGTACTAACTCATGCAGTATATCCAGTAAAGTTACTACTTTATAAAACTAAATTAAAGGTTGGTATAGAAAATTAACGCGTAAATGCCGGATTAGCTCAGCTGGTAGATCATTGGCTTTGTAATCCAAAGGTCATGGGTTCGACCCCCGACCACCGGATCTTTCAATTGTGATTTATTCCCGATGTTCCCTAGATAACGCATTTCCTAGCCATAATGCTGTTATCCTGTAAAATTTGTAGCAATCGTATAGGTATAGACTTAACTACACACAGTTTATGTATAGGTTGGCAAGTAAAGCCATGATAATTATTATAATCATACCATGTTAAGGGCTCGCTGTACATTCGATTCTTCTCACAATGTCACCTCATGCAAGACATGCATTGGTCATGATATCCGACATTCGGCGGATCATGAGATCCTAAAATGCGTCATAATGTCACACTTTACTTTGTACTTTATATTTAATACTGGGATGTTGCAAAAATATTTAGTCAGTGACTGTACAAAATTCACCTTTCTACCTTTACAATTGCATTCGCCTATCCACAGGCACTCGTCTATGAGAACGACATTCGTAACAACACCGCTGGCGACTGGCACAGTGTCATCAACGTCGAAGGTGTCTCCGTCAATTTCACCTACAACATCCTGCGGAACAACGTCGGTACCTACATTCTTTCCGCCTACAACCGCGATGATGTCGCTAACGTGTTCCAATACTACACCAAAAATGGATTCATTGACAACAACAGCACCGCCGAGTTTCGAGCGACTGTTTTCGCCGCAAAAAAGCAAACGTTACTTCATGAGAATTTCTTCCTGAACCCTGCGAGTAGTTTCGAGCTTCTAGCGGGACGGAGGTACGATTTCAATTTATCATTATAGCATCTTGTGTTTTCGTCATCTACTGCAAGTTTATCATTATAACATATCTTTGAGGATTATGATGAGAGAGCTTATCATTATAATGTCTTGTGTTTTCGTCATCTACTGCAAGTGTATCATCATAAAGTCTCTAAGTTAACTGACTTAAAACATGCATGTCATGAGAGATAAAAATAACTGCATGCACAATCGAATTACAGCATCATCTATACTGTGAACAGTTAGTTATACATTGAAAGTGGCTGAAAGGTAATTTACAGAAAAACTGTGGGGGAGTACCCGGGGAATGCTACCGGATGTGAGCATGATTTTTTCCATCTTCCATAACTCCAATAAGTACTGTATTGAAGACAATGGGAGGAACCACCTGAATTCCTATGAAAGCTTCCCGGTCCCCAGGTGCTCGTTTAGCAACTGATCTGGTCAGAGCAAGTACAGTGTAAAAGTCCCGTACCCAAGTGCACTCAAGAAATGATGGGAAATGGCAGTCCATGAAACTAGGGCTTTCTCTAGACTAATGGCCCACAACAATACTTTGACAGGAGTGCTCAATGCTACAGACAACTTATGGGGGAAGAAGATAGGTTCAATCAAGGGCGACAGCCGACAGTGTCATAGCGTCGATATGATTGTAGAATTGTTCCTTAGCTGAATCGTTGGAGGTGCTGGTGGCAGCGTAGCCAACTACCACTGTCATGTGGCCAGAGTGCTGAAGGAACCTGGAAAATAAGACGGCGACAAATGGCAGTCCACGAAACTACCGATCGAATGAACTTCTTCAATCAGATTAAAGTGTTTCGGTACCTTCATAGTATACTTTGTACAGTATGTGCAATGTTACACACTAGTACAACTAAGCCTAAAAATCCTCATACATTCATGGTATGCCCTATAATCCTATATCACCGCATATCCTTTACGCTCCAAGATGCGAAAATCTCCGCTAATTGGTACAACGATGTCATTGTACAAATTAGCGATGTTTTCGCATCTTGGTGCGTGAAGGATATACGACGATATAGGTTGTATGAATGTATAAGGCTAGTTTTAAGGCTTTGTTGTATGTACTGGTGTGTACCATTGCACATACAAAGTATACTATGAAGGTACAGTAACACTTTAAGCTTTTCTCTACTAACGGCCCACAACAATAAATGTACGATACTTTGACAGAGCGGTGACATACCAGCGTGGCGTGATCAATGCTACAGACAACTGGTGGGGCAAGAAGGAGACACTGTCTAAGGATGACAGTGTCACAGCGTCGATTGATCGAATTGATCCTTTACTTGGCTGAATGTGTTGGTGAGAGTGTATCCACTACATTAAATGTCCAACACTTGACAGATCAGTGACGTATCAGCGCGGAGTGATCAACGCTACAGACAATTGGTGGGGCAAGAAGGAGATACCGTATATCCGAGGCTCAATCAAAGACAACAGTGGTGATATCGTAATTATTGATCATTAGCTGAATGATCAGAGGACAGAGATGTTGGTGAACTTGGTGGGAGCATAGCCAACTACTACAGTGTCCAGAGTAGTCAAGGAACCGGGAAAATGAGAAGGTAATGGAAAATCACAGTCCATGAAACTAAGGCTTTCTCTAGAATAACAGCCCCCAAAAATAAATGTATGATACTTTGACAGAGCGGTGACATACCAGCGTGGAGTGATCAATGCCACAGACAATTGGTGGGGGAAGAAGGAGATACCATACATTCGAGGCTCAATCAAAGACTCATTCGATGATCCTCAACTTTTGCCGGTGCTCTATCATCCCGCCAAAACTAGCACTTCGTTCTTCCAAGAAGGTTTGTTACTTTATTCTGTATGGTTAGTACATACGTAAGCAGATTGAAGTAGAATACTGGGTATTTAGGTTAAAACAATCACAATGTTTAAAATTTGCCAGGTATGACCCAATGTTAAACAGGCCAACAGATGCTGTGGTAAACACGAATGCTGTAGCATAAAATTAAATACTTCAGCCACCTTATCGCCCTGCCACTTCCAACAGTGCAGTCATTGTCACAAGATGACACAAAGAATCCCAATATCTCCATGTTGCCATGCAGGAATCTCGTAAATTATATCCCGGCTTGAAAGCTCGGGGGAAAAATATCCCTTTCAATGGTTGCAGCGGAGACACACCCATAGCTGATACACCTGTCGATTGACTTTAGACTGACCACTACACCGTGAGTCGCATGATTCAGCGAAGTGGTGCAACTCTAGTGCACGAAGTTCCGGAACAGAAAATATTATACTTTGGTGTGTAGGCCTATTTGATGGGTTCTCCATGGTCACTACCTCTGTTGGCCCAGCTGTAGAAGTGATTGCCAATTGTGCATTCTCCTAATAGGTATTGGTTGGGGAGTGAAGCTGTGTGGTTTTGTAAACACAGTAACGCGTAATACGCAGCCGCATGGTTCTGAGTGTCATCTTGGTGTGTGGTGTACAATTAGTTGTAAAAGAACCCCCTGATTTCTCTGCTCAGTTGTTAGAGCATCTGTCTGGCAAACAGACGGTTGTGTATTCGGAACCGCTAGAGACATTGATTTTTTTCAGTGAAATTAATATGATGAATTATCATAACCAATATGACTTACTCCTTATATATAATTTATAGCCTTATAAAAAATAGAATTTTCTGTTAACCCAACCCAACACTGTCGGTTCATTACCAGTCTTGTTTTGATTGCCATCTTTATTTTTACCTACTAGTCGTCATCATAAATTATATTTTCTTTATCAGATCGGTGTCGCCCAGGTTGGAGACATAAGGATGGCCGATGTTACCGCTATATTGGGGCTGCACTGCCGTTTGAGAGGGCAAAGGCTTACTGCAAGGTGGGTAATTTAGGAGCATGTTATGGCCAAAATGTCCATCATATTAGAATATAAATTAGTAGCCTACTAACTGGATGGACATAAGGATGGACGATGTTAGCGATATATTGGAGCCGCACTGCAGTTTGAGAGGGCAATAGCTTATTGTAAGGGCATGTTATGGCTGAAATAATTATTAGAATATAAAATAGGATATGGGTGTATGCTGAAATCGTACGGACCGATCAAAACCAGGGAAATTGATGGATTTTGATCAAATCCAGCCAATGCAGCTCCTAATAATTTTTCCCCAGGAAATTGGTGGATTTTTGGCTGCACTACCTGGTGTAGGTGGTCCAGAGCAACCCTCAACATGACTAGGATATGTGTGCTAGGAACGGTGCGGGTTAGGCAGTGCAGTGGATGTAGCTTATAATTCAACAATTTTCAATTTTCTTTGTCAGGCCGCGTAGATACTTTCATATTATTACATTGTGTTTTTGGTCCAGAGCAACCACCATATCTGGGTCCTTAAAACTGTAGAAGCGGATTGAATCCATGCGATGCAGCTCATAATTATTATATTTTCACAGGAGATTGGTGGATTTTTGGCCGATTCGAGCCGAGTGGAGAAATTCCTTCACTACCTGGTGTACATGGTCCAGAGCAACCCTCAACATGACTACCGTATAATGGGTGCTGGCCGGCTGATGTAGCGTAGCTCATAATTACTAATTTACTACATTTTCACAGGAAATTGGCGGATTTTTAGCCGATTCGAGTCGCGTGGAGAAATTCCTTGACTACTTGGTCCAGAGCAACCCCCAACATGACTACCGTATATGGGTGCTGCTCATGATTCACAAATTTTCGCAGGAAGTTGATGATTTTTTGACTGACTCGGGTCGCGTAGATACTTTCATACTTTGTGTTTTTGGTCCAGAGCAACCACCATATCTGTCTATAAGCGGATTGAATCCAGGCGATGCAGCTCATATAATTATTATATTTTCACAGGAGATTGGCGGATTTTTGGCGGATTCGAGCCGAGTGGAGAAATTCCTACACTACCTGGTTTACATGGTCCAGAGCAACCCTCAACATGACTACCGTATATGGGTGCTGGGAACGGTGCGGGCCGGACGATGCAGCTCGTTCAATGATGGATTTGTGATTGAACAGGAAGACTGCTTGAGGCTGTTGTTGCCGTTCATCTGCGACAGTGGTGAGTGAAGTAACTAAATGTTATTTATATACATTTATGTACATACAAAAGAGCATTTGACGTAAGGGTTATGAGAAAATCAACCAATTCAATGATCACTACTTGCTCTATATTTCTACGAGACCACATTTAAAATGGGCAAAAGTATTTTGCAGCCTTACTCAAGGACATGCAGATGCCAATCATCCAGTTTGAGGCTGTAAACTCTGTGATACAGTATTTAAACTCACAAGATTCAGATTACAAATCACACTGACGATCGAGCGATGTATACCCACAAACTAAACGTAAATCAAAGGCAAAAGTCTAGTAAAGTGCCAAACTTATACGATACTCGTTAAATCAGATGTCACCAGTGGTAGTCTAAAGTTTCAGCATGTTGTACTGCGCAAAACAACCACCGTCTGCATGTGAAAAATACAAACAGTGCTAATTTTGCAGGATTGATAAACTGTGGCTACGGACTTGGTATTCTACTTCTTACGCAGTGTAAACCAAAAATCCTGATTGATAAACAAAGATCACACAGTCCGAGATTCGAGCCAACAAACTGGGATCCCAAATGAATGTCCTAACGTTTAACCGACTGAGCTATTCCGTCTCTATGGGGGAGGCACAATACAACTCAAGGTGTGATTTCTGAGTTGCTTCACTCAAGAAGATTGCCTACCAAGATCACCCTTTCTTGAGTAAATATTATGTGCTCTTCTGTGTCCATTAATTTATCCCTGTCATTTTGTTTTTTACAACCGTAAAAAGTACAAAAACCCCATCCAAGATGTTAAATAGTAGATACCATGTATAATACATGTTGACATGTTTAACCAGTGCATTAACGCTTTCAAATTCAGACCCAGTATCAGCAGAGGATGAACCTGCATCCATCGCGATGGCCCTGGGCCTGGGAATTGCAGCTGGATGTATAATCTTCTTCATCGCCATCATCATCTTAATTCTTGTCTGCATCAAGTCGAAACGACGCAAACAAGAACGGATGGAACGCCAGGACGTGATCCGTAGCTCGATTCGTTCCGCTCGTTCGCAGTCGTTGATCACCGGGCTGTCAAAATCGAAGAACGGAAGCGTGGAAAGTTACCTAGCCGATCCGCGAAATATCCACATGAGTCAGATGACGAATACCGACGCAAGGACGGACCCGATGAAGCGTAATTATCGCGATCACGATTTTAGTCCTGATGATACGATGAGTTCACGGTGGGATTCCAAGTTGGTTCGCCCGGGACGCGAAAGGCGGTTTGATAACACGGCATACGTAGAGTCGAATAGCGATGAGAAACGCGATGATTATAGCGATGAAGATGAGGATGAAAAGTATAACCGGGATATGGAGAGTGACCACAGCGATGGTGACCGAAGCGACGGAGAATCGGAGGCAGAATCTGAAGCACCGACCGTAACCGCTCCACTGCCCGTAACCCGCCCGCTACATCCTACTCGGCCGCCGCTTCCTACTAACCCGCCACACGCTAATCGCCCGCGAGTCCCCGCCAATAAACCACAAGATAGTCCACCGCCAGGGTACCAAGACGCACCACGACCTAGCCCGTTCCCACGACACATGGATCCGCATGGACCGTTGACACAACACCGCAATCCACAGCAACATCGGAATCCGCACGGCGTGGAGAATGAAATCGCGTCACTGCACATGTCACCGAGTCGTGAACAGGTCTTGTTTTCTAACTCATCCATGGATGATCGTAGTATCGACATGGGGAGTGTAGGCAGTCGGTCTCAACACAGTTTGGATAAACCGTTAAGCGTGTATCCAGAAGCGAACGGTGACGCAAGCCCGCGATATCTCCCACAGAACAGTACGTTCCAATCACGCCCGCGTCCACCGCCTCGTACAACCTTCCCCACTCCGATCCAAAACCCCCCAAACTCTCTCCATCGTAGTAACCCCAATCTCCTCCAGAACACTGCATTGAGTTACAACCAACCACCAGCCTACAGAAGCCAGCCAGATTTACTCAGTAACTACGACACATCGCCGTACCACAGCCGTCGACAACTCACTCAGCCACCGTCGTACGAAGAAAGCGAACGTAGCCCCACATACAACACCATCTCTGATCCATTCTCTGCCTTAAACGACACATACACAAGTGATCCCTATGCCTCTGCAGACCCGTATTCTGACTCAGATCATCAGCGACATCCGTATTATGAATCGCCTCCCTCTAGTACGAATCCTCAACAACCAATAGTAGCTCCGGCTTCGTTATCGCCGGCTCCCCGTCCCGTTGTTTTATCCCGTCCGCCAAACTCACGGCGACATAACCTCAGTGTGCAACCAGCCATGGAAACTGAGATTTGACCAAGTCTGTATACTTTGCCATATTATTGTTTATTTAATGTTATATTGTTCATAAATTCATAATACTGTACATACTATAGTATTAAGATATAAATTCTACTATTAATTAGCTTACTCTCGTAGTCCACGGTCGTTGTTGTACACAATCATGTTTAGTGCTTAATGAGGCAACTTTGGTCGAGAGAAATAAGGTGAAACATACTGTGTAAAATGGTAAGTTTTGCCTCCATACCAAACTACTTATACACACCTATAATAGTACACAACTCAACAATCATATTCCATTATAAATAGGTGAACTGTCAGGCCACCGCACACCTATTATAGACATATAAAGAAAGGGGAAGACAACATACATTACATGTATGGCAAATGAATGTCCATGAAGACAAACACGAATAAACTATAAGCATTGCAATTTAACAAGAGCCACCGTTGGCTACACTATAGGCATTCCGAGCCCTCAACCACGTCAACTTCTTGACGTTGAATAACTTGAATCCATGGCTCATCAGCCGATACTCCCAGCAACTACTGCTGCAAACTTGCCATTACACATTACTAACTAATTCAGTGCACTCCAGAAATACATATTCGATAAACAAATCACAAAATAAAAACACTAGTATAATGCGTCCTTTAATGCAATAATACCATACATTGATAAGTTCGTTCTAGTCCTTGCGTCTGTGTACAGTATACACCGTGTTCCAATGTTCATACTCGTATAGCGTTCGATGGTACTTTTCCCACGTCCTCAAAAACGCCGATGTGTGATTATCACCAAGTGTAGAAGCGACAGTGGCTTTACTGCAGGAAAACGAATTCTGCGAAAGAAACACACACAATTAATATGCATCAAACTATACGTCCCGCCACGGCTCTCGTGAGTATCATCGGTTATACACTTAAACGTCATTATCGACGACTCAGTGTCTAAAACCACCACCGACCAGAGCCTGACGGACCAAGCCATGCTGTACACCAGGATGCTTGAATCTGGACAACACTGCTTGTCCTGGCCGCCATGGCCAACATGCATTACAGCATCTGCCAAGGACATCACGTCCTGTCCGTCTGAGTCTGACGGACCAAGCCCTACTGTGCACCAGGGGACTTCACACAGGACAACACTGTCCTGGCCGCCATAACAAACATAAGATATGCAGCAGCTGAAAAACCACATCCTCTCCGTCTGAACCGACAGACCAGACTGCTGTACACCAGGTGCAGAGTTAACTGAAGACGACCCCGAACCTGCTTATCTCAATATAATTGATCGTCAATGCCAAGATGCTTTTAGTGTCTGGAAATCAGGTCCCAATCACCACGTCACGACACATCACACCCGGAACAACGTCTGAAAACATTATGTCAACTAGAACATCTGGCATCGGGCTCCAACATCCGCAGCCAATGTGCAGTAAGGCATCACATAATAACTCAGAACCATCTACAAATACGGCGTATAATCAAACAGGCTGAAACAGCTACAACAGTCTATGTATGTGCAACGTGGAGGTGCTCTCCAAACCTAAAGCACAATGATAACGGTTACCATAACATAATATAGGCGTTTACATTATGCATAAAACACTGATATACCACTGTAGTACAAAACGGCGTCTCTTGAAGCCTAAAACACAAAATTACCATACTGTAGCAAAACAGTCGTATCAAAGCAAAAACACAGCTACCACGGCACTGTAGCACAATCAGGCGTCTCAATAAAGCCTAAAACACAGCTACCACTGTAGCAAAATCAGGCGTCTCCGTGAAAACTAAAACACTGTAGCAACACCAGGCGTCTCCACGAAGCCTAAAACACAGCTATATACCGCTGTAGCACCAGGCGTCTCCACGAAGCCTAAAACACAGCTACCACTGTAGCACCAGGCGTCTCCATGAAGGCTAAAACACAGCTACCATTGTAGCAACACCAGGCGTCTCCATGAAGGCTAAAACACAGCTACCACTGTAGCAACACCAGGCGTCTCCATGAAGCCTAAACACAACTATCACTGTAGCAAGATCAGGCGTATTCAAAAAGCCTAAAACACAACTACCACTGTAGCAACACCAGGCGTCTTCATGAAGCCTAAAACACCACTACCACTGTATTGTAAAGACAATCGTCTCCATGAAAGATGGAACGCAGCTGCAACTGTAACAAAAACAAACATCCAATGTTGCAAAACAATATAATGCAGATGCGGACATACACACCCACATATATACTTGAAATATTATGATTGACAACAGACTACTAACAACGTAACCTTAAATATTGTCTAAAAGGCTAATATCGTAGCAACATGGTATCATCTTAGCCCATGTAAACAACTATATCACTATGACAACAGAACAACCTAGCCCATAAAACGCACACATATCACTATAGCAACAGGACGACCTAGCCCATATACAACTATATCACTATAGCAACGGCAACCTGGCCGATATAAACAAATATATCACTATAGCAACATGGCGACCTAGACCATATTAACACAGCTATATCCATATAGCAATAGGATGACCTAGACCATATAAACACAGCTATATCCATATAGCAACAGAACGACCCAACCCAAACACTGCTATATCACTATAACTATTGGCCCAACTGCCCCAACATAGGCCATATAAACACAAATATCAATATAGCAACAGGGCGACCTAGACCATATATAAACACAGCTATATCCATATAGCAACAGGACGACCTAGGCCATTATAAACACAGCTATATCCATATAGCAACAGTGCGACCTAAGCCATATAAACACAGCTATATCCATATAGCAACATGCCGACCTAGACCGTATATATCACCATAGCAACGGGGCGACCTTCCAATATAAACGCAGCTATATATTACATATAACTAAAACAACAGGGGAAAACACATCCCAAACACCGCTATAACACTAGCAACAGGGCGACGTAGCCCATACTAACACAGCTATATCACTACAGCAACAGGGCGACGTAGCCCACACAAACACAGCTATATCACTATAGCAACAGGGCGACGTAGCCCACATAAACACAGCTATAACACTATGGCGACAGAGAGGGCAACGCCACACACACACAGCCATCAAACAGCTATATAACCAAAGCAACAAGCCGACG
>WNLI01087092.1:0-10797 GCA_025802215.1 Wirenia argentea
TTGAACGTGATATATAGGTTATCACTTAGTAAAATTGATATCTCGAAATATATCTGGCCTCGTGGCTAAACAAATCATACTTCGCGCTCCGCGCTCAGGTGATATTTAGCCCTCGGCCAGATATAATTCTCGATATCAATTTTACCAAGTGATAACCTCTATATATCATGCTGCATGCTATATATAGCCTACAAAGTATGTTATCGTTACTTATTAGGTTTGTCATTATTACAAGTACAGAGTTATAAACATAATGCATATAGTAGTAGTGCTGATGGCAGTCATGGCACCATGCATAGGTAGGTCCGCACAGGACATTTGGACTATTTTCAAAATTGTAATAATAGGTTTTTTGACACAGATTTCTTCTCTTTTGATTCGTGACATGACGCACTGTAGTTTTAGGTTTTTGGTTATTTCACTTTCGGTTTGTAAAACTGCAAATAACCGTGTTTAATAGTAATATAAATACCACACACAACCGCAGTATGTTTGTGCCCTTGAGAAAGTTTATTTTACAGAATAAACTACTATTTATTTATCTACAGATTCGTTGCCAAGACAGTATTACTGAGATTGCACGTATTCCACAACTATAAAATTAATAGCAACTACAATATAAATACAATCGTTACAACTATACTATGTTATTCTATGTGTAACATATTACGATACACATGTTGAAATCTTGAAATAATAAGTTCATTTAGAATTCCTAAACGGAAAAGCGCATTTGAATGTATCTGATATGGCACTGAAATCGAATAATGAAGACTTTGTTGTTGAGGGTGGCTGACAATTTTCCACCTTGTAGCCAGACCTGTTTTGCTTCAGTTCTATTTCAGGAGAGTGACTAGCGCGTCGCACTAGTTGTGGATTTGGAGATGTGAGTCGATGCACATCTTGAGGGTGAACATATTTCCGCATTGTACGTTGTCTATCGTACCTATTGTTTGGAGCAAATGTGCCTGATGTTTTTCTACCTAAATGTTCACCGTACGCCTGAGTACGGTGTGGAAACAGAGCCGAGTGTTTAGGCGTGCTGAACTGTGATTGGGGATTGCTTCGTTTCTTTGATGCGCGGAACGACCTCGACATCGTGGACGCAACCGATTTCGCCGTTTCCTTAGCACATGAATGAGTACTCTTCAGTGAGTTGGCCAACCGAGAATCGCCTACTTCTATAACTTTGAACTGGTGTAATTGATCGTCAGATTTCGTAACTTTTGCGCGATGTTTGCACGCGAATGGTGCTGCCATTTCGACCTTATATCCAAATGAGTAGAAACAGTGATCACATTGTGTACATAGTGGACCACATCGACTCTCCTTGCTAGATTGCCTTCTCGGTTCGCAGTAAATACCATAACACCCTGCTCCTAACTCCTGTATGTATCGTTTCTCGTTCACTCCTGGTACATTCTTCTTGATCTCTTCTGGTACTACAGCATTGTTTGAGATCTGTCGGACATTACGTTTGCGGGGTATGGGACGTCTCTCTTCAGCTGGACACGCTATTGGGTGTGGATTGTTAAGATTTGGATCACTTGACATCCGAACATCGTCAATTAAGTCATTATTATTTCCGGTTGAAATTTCCGTATCATCGACAAGCTGTGGATAATCAGTGATATGGCATGGCACGTTTTCACCGATGCGGTTAATCTTATGCACTTCCGGACAGAAAAAGCTATCTCCATTGGCAGTGGTAATTACTGCGCCACCTGCCGTAGTTAATGCAATTGTCGCTTGTTTATTTGATACCGTGCTTACATTCTCGAGGACATCTGGACTACTTACTGTGTAAACATTTTCGTCAGAATTTTGATGAGAGGCATTCATATTGGGTATGTTTCTTTGTTGGTGTGTCTCATTAATCTGTTTGTCGTCGTGGCTTTGTCGTTCCGAGTTGTGGCAACGATGTACGTTTGTGCTGTTCTGGTTGTCTGGACTTTCGCCAAACTGATTGTCGTACAGCGGTGTTGCACCAATACTACCATTATCTCCATCGATAACCTCGTCACCTTTTGTTTTCCTCAATGCTTTTGGTTTTCTACACTTATATTTTTTTAGATTTCTGTTCAGCTCCGCGTGTATTTGATCCTCGGAAAACCTTACTTGCATATTCCGTATCTTTATATGCTGATCACCATGAATTAAATTATCAACCGAGTAGCGTATTTCTGTTCTCTCAGAGATAACACAATTACCCCCTTTATGTTCTCGGACAGCACTTGAGGGTATCATCTCGGATTGTGTATCCATGTTATTCGCGTAACTGTTTGAGCGATATGCACCGCAACTGTCGTAATACATATCACTATCTTGATTGCACATTTGAGCTATACGGGAATTTAGCTGGTGCGTTGTTGAACCCAAATGGTCGTTAGGGGTGTTAGAAGGGAACACCGCCAAGGTTGACGATGCGCGGGTATCTGGCGCTATTTCATTATCTTTGTCACAAGAAACATTCTGGTCAAGTTTAAAAGATTGGCGAGGCGTTTTTGTTAGGGTTTTGGGAGAGGTCCTTTCATTACGTCTGTTGTCACTTGGAAGCGATTTCCCGAAGGAGTCACAGTTTGTGTATTTATGGCGGTGTTTACTCGTCTTCCTTCTCTGTGTAGTGTTACGCGGAGAAGTGGGCGGTGTACAATCAGTCGACGTTGTATCAGTTTCGTAGAGTTGGTTCTTTATACTAGAAGCATTCGTATCATTTTCAGTATATTTAGTGCCATACATTGCCGTTACTAGTGCATAACTCGATTTATCATCTTCGTGTCGAGTACCATATGCTGTACCGGCAGCTGTATATCGGTAATTTGTTTTATCATCTTCGTACCCGGTACCATGTGATGTACCCGTCAGTGTATATCTGTAATTCGTTCCATCACCTTCGTACCGAGAACCATATGCTGTACCCATCGGTGTATATCTGTAATTCGTTTGATCGCTGTTATCGTAATCGGGTCCATAATATGCCGTTGTAAATCCGTAGTTCGATTTATCGGCTTCGTCAGCTTTCATCTCACTTTCATTATACTCTGGACCATATGCCGTTGTAAATCCGTAATTCGATTTATCAGGTTCTATAGCTTTCATCTCGCTTTCATTATACCCAGTGCCATATGCCGTTGTGAATCCGTAATTCGTTTTATCGACATCGTCATCTGACTGGATATTATTGGCCATAATTAGCACCTGATCCGCTGGTCCTTGTAAAACTATTTTCTTGACTACCTTCTCGTATATTTCCTCGTATGATGATTGGTATTCGTATTCTCCTTCGGTGTCGTAATAAGGAAGAACTGTTGTGCTCTGCTGCGAATCGATGTTTTCACCAATATCGTCAGTAGTCCCATCGCCTACTTTGCATAAAGGAAGAGTTTTTGCTGAATTTGTCGAATTCGTCGAATTTTCTGCTATCGTCTGGTCGTCGTCATCCAACGCCGTACTGGACATATCAGTTCTAGCCCTGCTACTCAATTCATCCCACATGGAATTGACTTTTTGTAGCCTCTTCAGTTTCTTCAATCTTTTAATATCGCGTTTCGATAAATTCTGTTGGCTTTCATAGTATCCCGTATAATCAGTGTCGGTGTATTCTGTACCGGTTGCTGTATATTCTTCAGTGGCACCGCTTGGGTCGTATTCACTGGCCCCATACTCACTCGGCTGGTATTCCGTAGCGTCATTAGTCGAGCTTACCCCACACTCATATGGACACTCCACCTCATCTGAGTTAATTGGATGAGTAACCATTGTAGTTTTCACAACTTTATTTGTACGAGCATCATACTCGTAGTCAATTTCGTCCGCGTTCGTTCGAACACTCTGATCAACCACAGAGCTCTCAATGTGAGATCGTTTGTCTACTCGATATATGCGGCGACCATATGAATCAATCGAATAGTCGTTATTCTCTGCTGAACTAAGTACAAAATGAATACCGGATTTGTTTGTGCCTAATCCCGTTGATGTTCCTTCTTCGTACGCGGTAACAGCTCCTTCTGTCTGATCATAGACCTTGGAAAGTGCAGATGTGGCATTGGTTGTTCCTTCTGTTGTTGCCTCCGCATATGTTGCGGTTGTAAATCCACTAGCATATGTCCGGTATGTGGTTTCAGTGGGCGATATGCGACTATAGACGTCGGAAAAGGCGTTCGTTGCATCGGTTGTGGCTTCAGTCGTAGCAAACGCTTCCGTTACTGTCGTCGATCCATATTTATTAGAATCATATCCACGTGAAGTCCTAGTTGATGGCATATGACCATACACTCCTGACGATGCACTTGTTGCACCCGTTGTAGCTTCAGTTGTAGCAAGCGCCTCCGTTGCCGTTTTAGAACCATATGATTTGTATGCGCCAGTAGTTGCTTCAGTCGTTGCGCCATATCCATTATAATCATATCCGCGAGAAGTTGCCGTTGGTGATATGCGATTATATACGTTTGATGAGGCGCTGGTTGCATCAGTTGTGGCTTCTGTTGTAGCCATCGCTTCCGTTTCCGTCTTTGAACCACGCGATTGGTATGTCGCAGCAGTGGGTGTCATACGTCCGTACACCCGTGACGACGCACTTGTGGCATCAGTCGTAGCCTCCGTTGTTGCCAGTGCGTCTGTTTCGGTCTTGGAGGCATATGTTGGGTATGTTGTGGCAGTGGGCAAGCTGTGATCATATACATTTGACAAGGCGCTAGTTGCATCAGTTGTGCCTTCAGTTGTTGCCTCGGCTTGTGTTGTCATGTTAGTCGATCTGTATGTGCTGGAGGCATCCGTTTTGTAGGTGCCTGTTCCCTGATTGTAAACGTTTGACAGCGCAGTAGTTGCGTCTGTTGTCCCTTCGCTTGTCGCTACTGCTTCGGTATATACACCGGACTCGGCGGTTTGCGAAGATGCCGTGAACGTTGTTGAAGGTTCCTCAATCCACGTTGATGATGTATTCATTGTAGTGTCGCTTTGTGTATCAGCATGCGTGCGGGATGTACCGCCATATTTATTATCTCCAATGCTGTTCGGTGCATGCAAGACTTCAAATGCTATAGTAGACTCGGAGTGGCCGCTTGATCCTTTCTCGCTATCCTCCGAAAGATTAGATGTAAGTTGACTCAAATCCATCGTTCCGCTGAGAAAATCACGAGATTTTGTTACAGTCTGATATTGCGACGGTGACAAGTGTTTCCCGTGTCCAGGAACACGCACACCTTTGGCCTCTGGTCCTACTACACCGCTATTTATGGTATTTATGTAGGTTTGCCAACTCATCCCTTCAGATTCGTCAGCAGTAACGCTGACGACTTCGGTTTCTCCAAACGAAACCCCCGATGGCAACTTTCCTGTTCTCTTTGTGTAATCTGACAAACAGGTTACAAGTGCACCGCCATCCTTTTCTTCCACTTTTGTCATATCTGTAGCGGTTTTGGGAGAGCAATTAGATATTTCAGAAAACATAGTATGGTCATCCATTTCGTATGGATTAATTTCAGTGTAAGTGTTTTCAAACACTTCTCCTGACGCATATGTCATTGTATCCATTTCAGTACCGCCATAGGTGGTTGCAGCCGTCGTTGTATATCTGTCGGTTGTATCCCCGTATACACGCGTGTACTCGTTGTTCAGAGTATTCATTTGGGTGTACAAGCTGCTGACTGCGTTAGGTTCTACACTTCGCGATAATGTTGATACATCATACACGTTTCTGTTTATCGATAAATAAGGCGAACGTTTATTGCTCGGTGGTTCGCAATTACTCGGCACTCGCCGATACACGGACCCTCCGAACGTTAATGTAGGACTACTAGGCATGCGATTACTTGTACCAGTTTCTGTTATTTCATATGGTTTAGAAAATGCCCCGGAGTGACCAGATGTGGTTTCTCCATATAATCTACTGTTTTCCGAAAACGACGTGTCAGTTACACCATATGTTAGATCAGTTTCATCATACATTGTTGTTGTACCAATGTCTCCATTTGTCTCGCCATATGTTTCAGATACAAAGCTACTTCGTAAATCTGTTTGGACACTATCGGGATTGGTACCATATTCTGTTCTGTCTGTTTCTGTCGTGATACCTTTAGTGTCAGTATGTGAATGTAGTGAGAATGTCTGGGCATCTAAACTAGCCATGGAACAGCCTTCCGTATCTGAAAACCCTCCACTTTCATACGATCGTGTTAAAAGGCTACCTGTAGTTGGTTGATAATTGCGTGATGTCAGACCAGATTCGGTCGCTTCAGAAGCCGCATCTGTCTCTAGTGTTATGTCTGAGTAGGTATTGGATTTCATTGGGCGTGTATATGTGGAAGGAAGATTTGTGTTATAATACCCCGTTTTGCGATTGAAAATCGAGCGAAGTCCTGTTGGAGAACGTGGTATTTCGCTGACATATACATGCTCCTTGAACGATATCGTTCTTGTTGCCGCCTCTGTTGTCATAGTTGATACATCTGCTCCTCCTGTGTCGGTTGATTTCGTAGGGGGTTCTGCATCTGTTGTCCGTGTGTCTACTGATTTCGTTAGGCTTGATAGAGCATCTTGTTCTTCGTCAGTATACATATCGTAGTATTCGCCAGTTACTGTGTAATATTCATTTGTGTACGACCATAATGTATTTTCAGTTTCATCATCACTTGTATATTGTTTTTCTTTGTAATCCATGGTTGTTTCGGATTGACCAGTCTTGTCTGTTTTTTCGTTTACGTCGGTTGGTAAAGCATCAGTCGTGAGAGGACTTGCAGGTGTTTCAGAAATCGCTTTAACTTTATCGCTTTCCTTATTGGCAATTATTTGCTTGTTTTTGTAATCGCCGGTAATTGGTGTAAAGGCCAGCGTTGCGTCATCCGTTTTCTCGGTATCGCCGTATGTATAATATTTAGTTGCTTCCGTAACCACATATTCTGGAATGGCACTATATAACGTGGTCAGTGGTTTGGGATATGTCTCGTCCATCGCGGTTTTGTCAGTCGTATATCCCGACGGGCTGATTCTAGACATGTCGTACGTGGTAGTGGGCTTGGAACACTCTAGCTTTCGTTTGCGCATCGCCTCATCGATATAACTATATTCATTATTTGTTGAGGACATTTTGTTGTTAGTTGTCTCAGTTGCCATTGTTCCCCCATAAGTTCCTACCCCAGACGTATCATATGCATTTGTAGTTCT
This sequence comes from Wirenia argentea, assembly GCA_025802215.1. Taxonomy (NCBI): domain Eukaryota; kingdom Metazoa; phylum Mollusca; class Solenogastres; order Pholidoskepia; family Gymnomeniidae; genus Wirenia; species Wirenia argentea. The sequence continues at coordinate 7,162 of WNLI01087092.1, forward strand.
TTCAGTATTGATATATGTCATTTCAGCTTTCCTGTATGGCAGTTCAGTTTCTGCATAAGTCAAGTTTTGAGTTTCTCCATTTGTACCAGTTATTCCAGTTTCTCCGTATGTCTTCACGCTTTCTGTATCAGTTCCAATAGTTTCGGTCTGCGTTTCACTGTCTGGTTCAGTAATAAATGCTGTTGTTACAACTTTTCTTTTTCGAATCACTAAATATTCAGTATAGTCTGTTCGCTTACTATCAAGGTCTGTAGTAGTATTTAAAGCTGGTTTTCCGTACATGTCTTCATTGGTTTGGCTTTTTTCACCGTATGATCTGCCAGATTCCCCACCAGTTCCCCCAGTTTCAGACGCGCCATACGTAACACCACTTTCTCTGGATGATTTTTCGGGGTTTTCAGACACATCACCGTGGGTTATATCAGTTGTCCCTTCAGTTTCGCTGTACATCCCTTCCGTTTCACCATACGTCCTTTCGGTTTCACCATACCTCCTTTCGGTTTCACCATACGTCCTTTCGATTGGACCATACGTCCTGTCAGTTTCGCCATACGTCCTTTCAGTTAATCCATACGTCCGTTCGATTGGTCCATACGTCCTTTCAGTTTCGCCATACATCCTTTCAGTTGGTCCGTACGTCCTTTCGGTTGGTCCATACGTTTTTTCAGTTTCTCCATACGACCTTTCAGTTTCGCCATACGTCCTTTCAGTTTCGCCATAGGTCCTGTCAGTTGGCCCATACGTCCTTTCAGTTTCTCCATACGTCCTTTCAGTTGGTCCATACGTCCTCTCAGTTTCGTCGTACGTCCTTTCAGTTGGTCCGTACGTCCTTTCAGTTTCTCCATACGTCCTTTCAGTTTCGCCATACGTCCTTTCGGTGGGACCATACGTCCTGTCAGTTTCGCCATACGTTCTTTCAGTTGGTCCATACGTCCTCTCAGTTTCGCCATACGTCTTTTCGGTTGGTCCATACGTCCTTTCAGTTAATCCATACGTCCGTTCGGTTGGCCCATACGTCCTTTCAGCTTCGCCATACGTCCTTTCCGTTTCTCCATACGTCCTTTCAGTGTGTCCATACGTCCTCTCAGTTTCGCCATAAGTCCTTTCAGTTGGTCCGTACGTCTTATCGGTTGGTCCATACGTCCTTTCGGTTGGCCCATACGTCCTGTCAGTTGGCCCATACGTCCTTTCAGTTTCGCCATATGTATTTTCAATTGGTCCGTACGTCCTTTCGGTTGGTCCATACGTTTTTTCAGTTTCTCCATACGTCCTTTCGGTTGGCCCATACGTCCTGTCAGTTGGCCCGTATGTCCTTTCAGTTTCGCCATACGTCCTTTCAGTTGGTCCGTACGTCCTACTTTTACCGATGTCTCCATATGTTTTCGCATATTCTCCGTATGATTTTTCGTTTTTGTCATGAACTCTTTTACTTTCATCGTCTGTTATCTCGGGTTTACGATGAGTTTTACTGGCTTGACCATGTGTTTTATCGCGTTCTCCATGTGATTTCCTGCTTACATCGTATGTTTGGTCACTTTTATCGTTGGTTCCCGTTGTTGTCCCAAACGTTTTCAGATCGCGGCTTCCCAGTTTAGATCCGCTAAATGTTCTTTCAGATTCACCCGTGGTCACTTCCGTATCACCATACGTCCTTTCTGTTTCACCATACGTCCTTTCTGTTTCACCATACGTCCTTTCTGTTTCACCATACGTCCTTTCTGTTTCACCATGCGTCCTTTCTGTTTCACCATACGTCCTTTCTGTTTCACCATACGTCCTTTCTGTTTCACCATACGCCCTTTCTGTTTCACCATACGTCCTTTCTGTTTCACCATATGTCCTGTCGGTGTCGCGATATGTCCGTTCGGTTGGTCCATACGTCCTTTCACTTGGCCCATACGTCCTTTCAGTTTCACCATACGTTCCTTCTGTCTCGCCATATGTTTTGCCAGTGTCTACATAACTTTTACCGACGTCTCCATATGTGATAGATTCTCCGTACGGTTTCCAGGTTTGGTCGTACGCTTGTTCACTTTTTCCATCCATTTTGGGTTGTCTAGCTGCCCCCATCTGTAGAGGTTTCGCAGTGTGTTTGGTTGTTTCACCTTCAGTTAATCTGGTTTTGCCTGGCATATTTTTATACGTTCCTTCCGTTTCACCATATGTCCTTTCGGTGTCACCAGTCGTACGTTCCGTTTCACCATACGTCCTTTCTGTTTCGGTTTCAGCAAACGTCCTTTCGGTTGGTGCATACGTTCTTTCGGTTTCACCATATGTTCTTTCAGTTGGTCTATACGTCCTTTCTGTTTCACCATATGTTTTTTCAGTTGGTCCATACGTTCTTTCGGTTTCACCATATGTTTTTTCAGTTGGTCCATACGTTCTTTCGGTTTCACCGTATGTCCTTTCGGTTAGTCCGTAGGTCTTTTCGGTGGGTCCATGCGTCCTTTCAGTTGGTCCATACGTCCTTTCGGTTTCACCATACGTCCTTTCGGTTAGTCCGTACGTCCTTTCGGTGTCACCATATGTCCTTTCAGTTGGTCCGTATGTCCTTTCCGTGAGTCCATAGGTTCTTTTGGTTTCACCATAGGTCCTTTGGGTTGGTCCGTACGTCCCTTCAGTGGGTCCATACGTTCCTTCGATTTCACCATAAACCCTTTCAGTTGGTCCATCTGTCCTGTCAGTTTCACCATACGTCCTTTCGGTTGGTCCATACGTCCTTTCAGTTGGTCCATACGTCCTTTCGGTTGCTCCGTACGTTCTTTCGGTTTCTCCATAGGTCCTTGGTGTTTCACCATACGTCCTTTCTGTTTCACCATACATCCTTTCCGTTTCAGCATACGTCCTTTCTGTTTCACCATGCGTCCTGTCAGGTTCGCTTGGTCCATACGTCCTTTCAGTTGGTCCATATGCCCTTTCAGTTGGTCCATACGTCCTTTCAGTTGGTCCATACGTCCTTTCGGTTGGTCCGTACGTCCTTTCGGTTGGTCCATACGTCCTTCCGCTTGGTTCGTACGTCATTTCAGTTTCGCCATGCGTTCTTTCTGTGTCTCCATATGTTTTGCCAGTTTCGCCATAGCTTTTACCGACGTCTCCATATGTCTTGACAGATTCACCGTAAGGTTTCCAGGTTTGGTCGTAAGCTTGTTCACTTGCCCCATCCGTTATGCTGGGTTTAGCTCTCTTAATGTGTTCTATCGGTTTTGCAGTGAGTTTGGTTATTTCACCTCCCGTCGATCCGGTTTTGCTTTGCATATATTTATACGGCCCTTCAGTTTGTCCATATGCTGTTGCTGCTTCACCCGATGTCCCCTCGGTGTTGACAGTGGTCTCATCGGTTTCACCATTCGTCTTTTCGCTCTCACCATATGTCCCTTCCGTTACACCATACGTCCCTTCCGTTACACCATACGTCCCTTCCGTTACACCATATGTCCCTTCCGTTACACCATACGTCCCTTCCGTTACACCATACGTCCCTTCCGTTACACCATACGTCCCTTCAGTTTCTCCATACGTCCTTGTTGTTTCACCATATGTCCTTTCGGTTGGACCATACGTCCTTTCGGTTGGACCATACGTCCTTTCGGTTGGACCATACGTCCTTTCGGTTGGACCATACGTCCTTTCGGTTGG